>PVKV010019126.1:0-43010 GCA_004027835.1 Alouatta palliata
TCCATGCCCCCTTGGCCTACCCAAAGTGCTGAGATTACAGGTGTGAGTCACTGTGCCGGCCAGGAATGTTTATTTTAATAGGAGGTTTCCTTGGTGGCTGGCCCCAGGTGGGGAAAGGAACACAGCGTCACTGACAGAATAAAGCATGAGTATGAGGTGAGGGCCATCTTTACCTCCTCTCCTCTCAGTTCCTGCACAGAAGCATGGGGAAAAGTCAACGCTAAAAGACCACAGAGGCTGACTCTGAAGAAATGTTCTAGACTCTAGCTTTTCAGGGATTACGCTGCAGCTCTTGGCTTCCCCACGGTTCTAGGTTTCTCATTTGAGAGGTCCCCAAAATTTGTGAAAGTGTATACACTTTTTTGTGTGTATATATGTAACATTCAATTTTCTGGAAACAGAACCCAAAGCTCTCATCACATTTTTAAAGTGGGTCTCAATGTACTAAAGCTTCAGAACTAGATAGAGGAAAAGGCTGTGAGATGGAGGAGTGAACTGTAAAATGCTACCCGACCAAATGAAGGGCAGACCAGAGCATCAGCCAGCCAGGAGATGTGGAAGAATGCAAGGCACAGCAGAATAGAGACCAGAATCTCAGAAAATATCATCTAGTAAATGAAATTACGCGGGAGTTCAGAGAAAAGCTACTTCTGGTTTAAACGGTGGGCTGAGTAGAGAAAACTGAAAAATAAAGTTAAACAAGTTTTAGCCATAAAATTATGGGAGTCAACCAATAGGCTCAGGTTTGACTGGCTTCAAAGGGCCAGTTTCCACCTAAAACTATACTGACCAGACACACGCTCGATCTGTTTTCCTAAGGACCGGGCCTAAGAAGCAGCCAGCCTCAGGGAGGCAGGAGACACCCGAAGTGAAGGAAATGAAAACTGCATGCAGTTAAACTCACTGAGTGAACTACGCCTCTGTAAACGTAGTGAACCTTGCACTCTGTATTTTCCCACATTGCTAGCAAGACAATTTGGTTGCAACCAAAACTTTGCCAAGTGGCCTAAGTAAAAGCGGATTTATTAAAAGGAATCAGCAGGAAGTAGAAACAGCTGGGACTCAAGACGGCTTTGGAGTAGCAATGCGAGGCCATCAAGAGTCAAGGCAGCAAGCCTCCATTTCTCACCTCCCCCTCTCCCTCCTAAGGAGCTGCCAGGTCCTCTCCCGCTCACCACCTTTCTCTGTTCTGCCTACACCTGACCCAGCACAGAGGTGTCTTAAGCCCCAAAGCCCAGAGCAATCTCATAGTAACTGGTTCAGCCTCCCCACATCCTAACTCCCAACTTCTGGCAGAGAGAGACTCTGTCTCAGCTCTGATCGCAGTCTGACAATTCCTGTGCTTAGCTCCATTTCAGCCGTAGACCCAGACAAGACAGGCACCAAGCCTCACTCACATGGCAGGAGGGGCTCATCTCCACTGTGAGCAGTTCTCAGTGTGGCTAGGCTGATGCCCGAAGGAAATACTTGTACCAAATGACTAGGGGCGCTAGAGACTGAGGAGGGACCCAGAGAAAGGTAAAAAGAGGAAGTAGCTATGAGTTCAGAGTCCAGAAAATTCCTTTCTCCCAATCCTGCTGATCTAGAAGTAGCAAGAAATCATTCTAGATAAATTTCTTTAAAACTTCTCTGCAAGTATCCTAGTCTGATGTAAATGGATATCTGATTACAGAAGCTTCAAAGTATACGTATTAATGTAACCTTTATCATTCTTAATTACACCGATTTTGCTAAAAGCATGCAGCTTATTCTCAATACATTTGTTTTACAGTTTAGAAAACTTCATTTTTCATATATTATTATGTGACACCCCATGCTTCTCTTTTCCCACCTAGACTATCTGGTGTCATTTTAGATTTCTGAAAATATATCGGACATCTCAAAGATTTAGTTCAATCCACAATAATGCCGTATCTGCTGTTTCTGAGGATCAGTGTAGCCTATTAGATAGTGACAATGAAGACAAAAGCCTTTTACTTCAAGCCGTTTTGAATGGAAGGAGCAGCAGCGGAGCTGAGGGCTTAAGAATTCCACCTCCAAAGCCAGGCAGCCTGGGTCTGAATGCCCACTTACCAGCTGTGTAAATCGGGGAAAATTCTTCACCTAAACCTCAGTTTCCTCATTTGGAAAATTGGATGAAAGTAATGTCTGCGTCTCAGAGCTGTTGAGCAGCATCTGAATCAAGATGTATTTTACAGAATATAAGCGCTTACTGCATGTGAGGCACACTCTTACTCTGTATTAATTATATTGATGGTGATGAAGACGGGGAGGAGGAGGATGGTAACCAGAGAGGCCTGACACTGAAGATCCCAGAGACTGTCTCACCTTGGGGTGTATATCACCCTGGAGACAGCACACTAAAAGCAACATGAGGGGAGGGAAGGCAACCAGGGGACAGGAGTTTGCTTTCTGTCATTACCCTCCAGCTGGTAAAAATCAGTTAACCCTTGATTTTCCCAAAAGAGCAAACAAGTAATTGCAGTCATTTACTATTAAATGTGTATATTCTTATATTCTTTATCAGACAATAGTGGAGGGGCTAAGGGGCAGCCTTTGCAAAGAGGGGGTTCAAGTCCCAGCTCAGCCATTTTTAGTTCTATGGCCTTGAGCAAGTTAATGACCCTCCATGAGCTTCATGTGTCTCACCTGGAAACAGCAGTGAGAGGCATGGAGTAGCTCACTTCATCCCTGTAACCACTCCATCAGGGAGGTATTTCCGTTTTTCTTATTTCACAGATGAGGAAACTGATAATGAGGTTAAACAGGTCACTGAAGTCCCTCAAAAGTCACACAACATCTTTTTCCAAGATGGCAGATGAGAGGCTTTCTGCAGACCTCAGCCACTTAGAAATAGCAAAATAGTGCCTAAAGATAAATCCTGTGAGCTTTAATTCAAAAAGGAAAATGGAAATCCACTTCAATAGCAACGGACACCCCAGACTCCGGAGAGGAGAAGGTGGGCACACAGCCCCCATAATGGCATCTGGCTGGTAAAAGTGAGTGAAGTCTCAGCATGTGAGGCAGAGAACCTCCCTGTGACTTCCCTTACTGCCGGGGATCTGTGCAATGCAGGGAGACGGAGAGTCCTTCGTTTCTCTTGAGCCTCTGAGCTAAATTGGGGAGAAGCTTACAGATGCTGAGACGGAAAGACACCAAGAAAAGCTGCAGGTTTTTTCCCAGACCCAGGAACGACAGGAGGATGCCATTTTTAATCCAGGCTCACGCAAGTCAGTCATTCCTCAGCAGTTTGGCAGTGTGGTCATGCAGACGTTTTAGTCTTGTGTCAAACATTGGACCATTTGCTCTGGAGCAAGGAAAGGCCTCCAGAGCCCAAACTGAGCAGCAAACAGAGAAAGCAACCGAACAGCAGGTACTAGAATTGTGTTCTCCCCCAACACAGGTCCGAAGTAAGAGGAGAGTTGCCACAGCCATGGTTTGTCTGGGCAATGAGGCTTACAGACAGGGCCAGTTTGGCGACCTGGAACTGGTTTGCACGTGTTCCTGCTGTGTGCCCAGCCTGCTCTCCTGAGGTTATGGTGCAGTGGGGCCTTCCACACTCCACCCCCAGACAGATTTCCAGGCATTCAGAGCACGTCCTCACCTGGATCAGTAGCCTGAGCCACCCGTCTTTCCTGTGCAGAGACCGTGGTGCAGTGAGGCCCTCTCTTCCCCACGCCCAGGACTATCTCCAGGCATTCAGAGCAGCCACTTGCCTGGATCTGCAGCCAGAGCCCCCCTTCCCTTCTTGTACAGAGACCGTGGTGCAACAGGGCCCTCTCTGCTCCATACCCAGGCAGGTCTCTCGGCACCTGGAGGACCCACTCTCCTGGATGAGGAGACTAGGTAACCACACTACCTCATTGCAGAGAACTTGGGGCCAGGTGAGCTTCCCAGCTCCACATCCAGGTGCACCTCCATGTGCCTGGTAGCCACCCGCTGGACCAGCCCCGCAGAGCTGGTGCTCGGACCTGCCACTGGGGCGCTGTAGGTGGGCCTGCCTGATCTGGCCTGCCCATCTTGACACCCTCCTCCGAGTTGGAGCAGGGAGCTCAGACCACTGTGCACTCCACAGATCAGCCCTGAGACAACAGAAAGCCTCCACAGGAAGCAAGGATCAAGTATATACTCGACTGTGTTGGCCACAGCTGACTCTTACCCCTAAAAGCCACATCTTGGCCTAGAGGTTGAATGGCACAACACAATAAGAAATCTACTGACGTAAGCAAAAGCACTCAGGAACAAGCTAAGTTTCCTGAGACCACTGACCCCGGGTCATACAGGGGGCAGTGAGTCTGCTCACAAGCCACCACAAAAAGGCTCTCTATAATCAAGGAACTCAAACAGACACCTTGCCAGTGAAAACAGACAGATCTGGAGACCCAAATCTCGGTGCAATCCCCCCACAAGGGAGGTGGGAACACAGCCTCCACGGCCATCTTGGGTCAAAGGAAACACAGGCATGGCATTAGCTGCTAAAGGTGGCACCACCACAGCCCTGGAACTAACATGGAGAGGGTGTCATCCCCTACTGCCTGCCCTTCTCCTCACTGTGCTGTGGGGGACTTAGCATGCCTCCTCCTATTGTGGTCTGGAGAGTCTGGGCTGAAAGAAACTGATTCCCGGGCTTCTGCAGTGGCTCCACCCGCTGAAGGCACATGTGCAGCGGTGGAGGGTGCTTTTCATGCTTCTCTGTTGCCTCCCTCTGCCCATTCCCCTGGCAGTTATTACTCTTAAGTGCCATCTACTGGCCTGCAGCCTAAACACTACCACCAAACAAAATTACATCCCTACAAGCAACATCTGAGAAAGCCACTGCAGGAACCTATCTGCAACCAAGAAGCTTGTAAACAGCCATGAAACTCTGAAAATACCCAGAAACAAAGCCAAACAATCATACACGGTATATGCCACAGTAAGAGCCCCGAGGGCAAGAATAAAAAATCAAGAACTCTCATCCAAACAACAGCAAAATCAAAATAAAGAAAACATCAGTTCTTTCAAAGGAGAACAAATCAGCATAAGAACTCCAGCAGCAGAAAAAGCCAGACTGTTCTGTCACCTTCACATGATCCCACTAGCTCCCCGGCAATGGATCCTAACCAGAATGAAATGTCTGAAATGACATATAAAGAATCCACAATCTGGGTAGCAAAGAAATGCAGCAAGATCAAAGAGAAAGTTGAAATCCAAGACAAGAAACAACACAAAAATGATTCAAGATTAAAAAGATGACGTAGCTATGTTAAGAAGGAACCAAACAGAACATCTAGAATTGAAAAGTTCACTGCAGGAATTTCAGAATACAGTTAGAAGCCTTAATGGCAGATGAGACCACGCAGAAGAAAGAATTTCAGAACTCAAAAACCAGTCCTTTCAATGAACCTAGACAAAAATTAAAAAAAAAAAAAAAAAAAAAAAAAAAAAAGAATTTTTTTAAATAAACAAAGCAGCCATGTACGGTGGCTCGTGCCTGTAATCCCAGCAGTTTAGGAGGTCAAGGAGGGCAGATCTCTTGAGCCCAGGAGTTCAAGATCAGCCTGGGCAGCATGGTAAGACCCCATCTCCACAAAAATTTTAAAAAATTAGCAGGGCATGATCGTGCACACCTGTAGTCTAGCTACTGTGGAGGCTGAGGCAGGAAAATCACCTGAACCCATGAGGTGGAGGCTGCAATGAGCCGTGATCACAACTCTGCACTCCAGCCTAGGTAACAGAGTGAGATCCTGTCTCAAAAAAAAAAAAAAAGTATTTGAGAAACATGAGATTATGTCAAACAACCAAATATATGCCTTACTGACATTCCTGAGAGAAGAGAAGAGAAAATAAGCAACTTGGAAAGCATATTTGGGGATAAAATCCAGAAAATTTCCCCAATCTTGCTAGAGAGGTTAAAATGCAGATATAAGAAATCCAGGCCAGGTGTGGTGGCTCACACCTGTAATCCCAACACTTTGGGACACTGAGGTGGGAGGACTGCTTGAGCCAAGGAGTTCAAGACCAGCCTGGGAAACACAGGGAGACCCCATCTTTACATGAAACACACACACACAAAAAAAATTAGCTGCACATGATAGCACATGCCTGTAGTCCCAGCTTCAGTCTCAGGAGAGTGAGATGGCAGGACTGTCTGACCTTGGGAGGAGGTCAAGGCTGCAGTGAGCCATGACTGTGCCACTGTACTCCAGCCTGAGCAACAGAGTGAGACCCTGTCCCAAAAAGAAAAAAAAAAGAAACCCAGAGAACTCCTGTGAGATACTATACAAGAGACCATGTCCAAGGCACACAGTTATCAGATTTTCCAAGATCAATGCAAAAGAAATATTCTTAAAGGCAGCTACAGAACAAAATCATGTTATCTCTAAAAAGAAACCCACCAGACTGACAGCAGACTTCACAGAAGAAACTTTATACATTAGAAGAGATTGGGGGCTGAAGCAAAAGGATCGCTTGAGCCTGGGAGGTCAAAACTTTAATGACCCATACTGATACCACTGGACTTTCAGTGGGGGTGATGGAGCAAAACCCTGTCTTAAAAAAAAAAAAAAAAAGATTAAAAATAAAAGACATAGAGTGGCAAACTGAATTTTAATACCAAGATCCATCCTTCTGCTGTTTGCAAGAGACCCATGTCACATGTAATCACATCCCTAGGCTCCGAGTAAAGAGATGGAGGAAAATCTATCACACAAATGGAAAACAAAAAAGGGCAGAGGTCCCTACTCTTATATCAGAAAAAACAGACTTTAAACCAACAACAGTAAAACAAATAATAGCATTATATAATGACAAAGGGTTAAAGTCAACAAGAAGATTTAACTATTCTAAATATATTCTTACCCAAAACTGGTGCATCCAGATTTGTAAAACAATTACTTCTAGACCTAAGAAAATACTTTGACAATCACATAATAATGGGAGGAAACTTCAACACCTCACTGATGGCATTAGACACATCACAGGGGCAGAAAATGAACAAAGAAATTCTGAACTTCAATTCAACATGTGACCAACTGGAACTAAAAGACATTTACAAAATAACCAACAACCCCAAAATAGTCATTTTCTCCTCAACTGCACATGTAACATTCTCAAAGACTGAACACATGCTCAATCAGAAAGCAAGTCTCAATATATTTTTTAAAAATTGAAATCATACCAAGCATCTTCTCAGACCAAAATGGAATAAAAATAGAAATTAATACCAAGAACAACTCTAAAAAACACACAAATACATGGGAACTAAACAACTTGCTTCTGAATGACTTCTTGGTAAACAAAATTAGGGCAGAAATAAAAAATTTATCTGAAACAAACAAAAACAGAGACATAACATACCAAAATCTCTAAGATACGCAAAAGCAATGTGAAGAGGAAAGTGTACAGCATAAAACACCTACATCAACTAGAAAGATCTCAAATTAACAACTTAACCTTGTACCTGAAGCCAGAAAAACAAGAAACCCAAAGTTAGCAAAAGAAAAGAAATAACAAAAATCAGAGCAGAATTAAATAGAACAGACCCAAATAACCATACTAAAGTTCAATGAAATCAAAAGCTGGTTCTCTGAAAGGATAAACAAGATAGGCTGCTAGCTAGATTAACAGCAGAAAAGAAGATCCAAATAAGCACAATCAGAAATAACAAAACAACCTATCCCAAAGAAACAGGAAAGATCCCCAGAGACTACAATGAACATCTCTATGCACGCAGATTAGAAAATCTAGAAGTAGTAGATAAATTCCTGGAAACACACAACCACAGAACTTCCCAAAATTGAATCAGGAAGAGAAATCCTGAACAAAACAATAATGAGTAATGAAATTTAATCAATTTTAAAAACTGACCAACCAAGAAAAGCCCTGGACCAGATGGATTCACAGCCAAATTCTACCAGGCATACAAAAAAGATATGGTACAATCCTACTGAAACTATTCCAGAAAATAGAGGAGGAGGGATGCCTCCCAAACCATGTCTTTGAAGCCAGTCCTGACACTAAAAGCTGGAAAAGACACAACAACAACAAAAAACTATATGCCAATATCTCCCATGAACACAGATGCAAAAATCCTCAACAAAATACTAGTAAACCAAATCCAGCAGCATATCAGAAGTTAATTTGCTATATTCCTGGGATGTAAGAGTGGTTCATCATATACAAATCAATAAATGTGATTTATCACATAAACAATTGAAAACAAAAACTGTATGATTATCTCAATAGACAGAGAAAAAGCATTTGATAAAATCCAACATGCTTTATGATTTAAAAAAGCCAACAAACTAGGCATTAAAAGAAGATACCTCAAAATAATAAAAGCCATTTATGACAAACCCACAGCCAGCATCACACTGAATGAGTAAAAGCTGGAAGCATTCTCCTTAAGAACTGGAACAAGACAAGGATGTCCACTTTCACTATTCCTATTGAACATAGTACTAGAAGTCCTAGCCAGAGCAATCAGGCAAGAGAAAGAAAGAAAGGCATTCCAAATAGGAGAAGATGGAATCGAATTCTCTCTCTTCACTAACAATATTATTCTCTACTTGGAAAACCCTAAACATCCTGCTAAAAGACTGCTAGACCTGATTAACAACTTCAACAGAGTCTCAGGATACAAAAACCAACATACAAAAATCAGCAACATTTCTTTACATCAATAACATCTGAGATGCAAATCAAGAATGCAATCCCATTACAACAGCCATACACCCAAAAACCTAGGAATACACTTAACCAAGAAAGTGAATGATGTCCATGAGAAGAACAAAACACTGCTGAAAGATACCACAGACAACACAAATAAATGGAAAAGCATTCCATGCACATGGGTTGGAAGAATTATTATCATGAAAATCTCCATTCTGCCCAAAGCAACCCACAGATTCAACACTATTTCTATCAAATTGCCAATGTCGTTTTTCGGAGAATTATGAAACACTTTTCTAAAATTCATATGGAATGGAAAAAAAGTCTCAATAGTCAAGGAAATCCTCCGCAAAAAGAACAAAGCCAGCATCAAACAATACTACAAGGCTACAGTAACCAAAACACCATAGTATGGGCACAAAAATAGACAAACAGACCAATGGAACAGAATAGAGACCCCTGAAATAAAGCCATACACCTTCAACCAACTCATCTTTGATACAGCTGACAAAAAATAAACAAGAGGGAAAGAACTTCCTATTCAATAAATGGTACTGAGAAAATTGGCTAATTATATGCAGCAGAATGAAACTAGACCTCTACTTCTCACCATATACAATAAATTAACTCAAGGTGAGTCAAGACTTAAACGTAAGACCTCAAACTACAAAAATTCTGGAAAAAAACCTAGGAAATACTCTTCTAGACAGTCACCTAGGCAAAGAATTTATGAAGATCCCAAAAGCAAATGCAGCAAAATCAACAACAAACAAATGGGACTTAATTAATCTAAAGGGCTTCTGTACAGCAAAAGAAACTCTCAACAGAGGAAACAGACAATCTACAAAACGGGAGAACATATCTGCAAACTATGCATCTGAAAAGGACTAATTTCCAGAATCAATAAGGAACTTAAATGAAGGGGAAAAAAAGCCACATTAAAAAGCAGGCAAGGGACATGAACAGACACATCTCAAAAGAAGACATACAAATAGCCAAAAAACATATGAAAAAAATGTTCAACATCATTAATCTTTGGAGAAATGCAAATCAAAACCACAATGAGATACCATCTGTATTAGTTCATTCTCACACTGCTATAAAGAACTACCCGAGACTGGGTAATTTGTGAAGACAAGAGGCCTAAATGACTCACAGTTCCACAGGCTATACATGAAGCATGGATGAGAGGCCTCAGGAAACTTACAATAATGGTGGATGGCGAAGGAAAAGCAGGCATGTCTTACTGTGGTGCAGCAGCAGAGAACGGACAAACAAGGGGGAATGTGCCACACTTTTAAACCATCAGATCTATAAAATCTCACTATCACAAGAACAGCGTAAGGAAAATCCACCCCCGTTATCCAATCACCTCCCACCAAGTCCCTCCCTCAACAATGGGAATTATAATTCAATGTAAGATTTGAGTGGGGACACAGAGCCAAACCCTATTACCATCTCACACCAGTCAGAATGGGGATTATTAAAAAGTCAAAAAAAACAAAATGCTGGTGAGGTTATGGGAAAAAAGTAAATGCTTATACACTGCTGATGGGAATGCAAACTAGCTCAGCCCCTGTGAAAAGCTGAGCTTTGGACATTTCTCAAAGAACTAAAAACAGAACTATCATTTGACCTAGCAATCCCATTACTAGGTATATATCCAAAAAAATAAATGAAACCTTCCACCAAAAGACACATGCAGTACTTTATGTTCACTGCAGCACTATTCACAATAGCAAAAACATGCAGTCAATCAAGTGTCCATCAGTGGTGGACTGGATAAAGAAAATGTGCTACATATACACCATGGAATACTATGTGCCATAAATTAAGAAAAAAAAAATCATGTCCTTTGCAGCAACATGGATGCATCTGGAAGTTGTTATGCTAAGTGAACTAACACAGAAACAGAAAACCAAATACTACATGGTCACTTGTAAGTGGAAGCTAAATCCTGGGTTTACACAGGAATAAAGATGAAAGTAATAGATATTGGAGACTCCAAGGCGGCAGGCGGGGGAGGAGGGAGAGAGGGAGAGATGGGGAGAGAGGGGCAGAAAGAGAGAGAGAGAGAGAGAGAGAGACAGAGAGAGAGAGACAGAGAGAGAGACACGGAGAGAGAGACACAGAGAGAGAGAACAAATTTCCTACTATTATGTTCACTATCTGGGTGACAGGATCGAAACTCCAACTTCAACGCCACACAATATATTCCTGTAACGAACCAGTACATGTACCCACAAATCTAAAATAAAAATAAAATTAAAAAGTCGCACAATTTGGTGGAGCTGGGATTTCAACTCTAGGAATTCCACTTTAGAGCCCACTACGCCACATTAAAATATACTGTCTATGGAATGTTTCAATTAAATATATAAGGAGCCCAGCCTATGCCTGGGACATAATCATCTTTTGATCAATGTTAGCTATTTTAATTATTATTGCTCCCAATTTTATCTTGAGGGATACAAAAGCGATAGCTCTGAAAGCTTCACTTTACAAAGAAAAAAAATAGTGAGCACTAGCTCAAGGTAAAAAATCAAGCCCGTATATACGCCACACTACCCTCTTCTCAAGACAAGGCATCTGATGGCGCCTGCCCTGGCGCCCACCTACACATACGCCACCACGCTCGCCCTCTTATTCTTTGCTTGCTATCTTCTTTCCAAGTACTCTTGGTGTTCCTGGGAATATAAACAACCTAAAAATGCCACAAAGAAAAGGGTCACATTCTTTATCATCATTTTTGATTCTGCAAATGCTGACTGAATGCCGTGTTCTAAGCACTGAGCTAGGCTCCGAGGAGCCGTCTTCGCAGCTCTGCATCTCCAGACACTTGGGCAGAGAGTGTCAGAGTGGGCAGGACCTCGGAGGCCTGCTAGCTTTCTTCCACCTCAGTCCCATCCCTAGCATGAACACATTCTCATTATTATAAATATGACGAAGGTCTTCCTTTTATTGAATCAAAAACTCACCTCCTGGCAAGTACTGCTCACTTGTACTCAGTATGCTTTCTCAGACAACAAAGAATAAATCTATGCACCCTTTATACTGAAGCCCTTCAATTTTGTGAAGACCGCCCAGTGCTTTGCCTATACTGGGCACTAAAATGACGCAGAAGGACTCTCTCCTAAATTTCCTCTCATCAAACCACTCTGGTCCCAAGGGAAAATACAACACACCATTACAGAGCCACATGACAGCATAAGCTTCCTATGCCACAGCTAAAGAAAAACAGAATAAGGAAGACAATGTCATTTTTATTTTCTTTCTCTCCTTAAAGGAAAGAGAAAGGAAGACAGATAAGTTTCCTGCGCTTTTAAAGTCTGTTTTTAAACACTCCAGAAAATGCAAGGCCCTGCTGAGAAAAGAAAAAACACAAAACAGTAAAGTTTCATAGCATCGCCAAAGAAGTCAACATTCACGAAAACTGGGGGAGGAAAAAAGTCTGAAAATTTGTCAGATATTCTTGCTATGGGGTTTTGACTTCTCCACTGAACAGTCAATGCTCAGGCAGACACAAATCTTTTAGAAACTTTGCAGCTTTATTATTGCTGCTGCTGCTGCTGCTGTTTAAGGCATTTATTTTTCTCTCACATGAAAACTAGTGCTGCCTAGCAACCCAGTGCCAGCAAAGCGAAAACAAGAAGCATTTTTGGCTAGATGTTTTTTTAAAGAGATTTCTTTTTCCCATTAAATGGCAAGCATGCTGTAAGACTGGAGGACTCCTTGCACTTGATGGAAAACGGTTTTGCATACCACTCAGTGTCTTTACATATTAAAGGATGACAGAGACCAACCTACAGAAGAGGGCCAGGATGTATATTGTGTTTGTAGCTACAGGAATGGAGCAGTGGATGCTCCTTATCAAAAACAGTCCACATGTGCCTGTTACTGGGAAAGCAGCAACTTGAGACTGAATGATCCAATTCCACCAAGGAACCTAGGAGCACGAATGCATTCTATCGATTCTGGCAAAGATAGGTAGATGCAGGTCAGAAAGTGGGTTGCAGGGTTAACGAGTTAACTGATACTCCTCTACATGTGCATGTAATTTAATATTCTGCTGATTACACTGGACACTGCTATGGCCTGTGCCCCGCAAAGCTCACATGTTGAAAACGT
The DNA here is from genome assembly GCA_004027835.1 of Alouatta palliata. NCBI lineage: Eukaryota > Metazoa > Chordata > Mammalia > Primates > Atelidae > Alouatta > Alouatta palliata. Next base: position 12,781 of record PVKV010019126.1, read on the forward strand.
AATCCTCAATGTAACAGTGTCGAGAGATGCGTGCTTAAGAGATGGTTAGGTCATGGGGGCTCTGCCCTCACAAATGGATTCATGTTCTTATCTCAGGCGTAGGTCTGTTATCAAGAGAGTGGGCTCCTTAGATAAGCAAGTTTGGCCCTCACTCGTGTGCACACTCTCTCTCCGTCACTCTCTTTTCACATGCTGTCTTGTCCTTCTGCCATGAGATGACGCATCAGGAAGGCCCTTGGCAGATGCAACTCACCAACCTTAGGCTTTCCAGCTCACAGAACTGTAAGAAATAAAGTCTCTGGTTCTTAAAAATTACCCAGTCTCAAGTATTGTTAGACCAACACACTACAGACTAAGACACCTGATGGGAAACACATACGCCCTTCTCCCTCCTGCTTTGTCTAGGTTCCTCTGTGACTGGAGGACACAGGCTACTCGAGGACTTTGCAGCACATGTGGCAAACAGGGATAAATCAAACTGCCATGAAGACACCTCTGAACAGCACAAGGCCATCAGCCATTTTGACAGCAAGACCATCACAATGCCCTCCACTGTCACACCAAAAAAATATGACACACTCTACCAAGAGTCCCTATGACAATGGCTAAAGTTCTTATTACAAAGTTTTAAAGAATCCTTGTCCAGGAAATGTTTAAGGTACATGAAATGTAATTGTCCACATTTCTGTGGATGGCACAAAGTCATCCACAGAAACTGTAAGACATAAAGGCTATGATGTGCTTTGGCTGTGTCCCCACCCAAATCTCGTCCTGAATTGTAGCTTTCGTAATTCCCATGTGTTGTGGTAGGGACCTGGTGGGAGATAATTAATTCATGGGGCTGAGTCCTTCCAGTGAAGTCTCATGAGATCTGATGGTTTTATAAAGAAGAGTTTCCCTGCACAGGTTCTCTTCTCTTGTCTGCCGCCATCTGAGATGTGCCTTTCACCTTCCACCATGATTGTGAGGCCTCCCCAGTCAGGTGGAACTGTGAGCCCATTAAACCTCTTTCATTTGTAAATTTCCCAGTCTTGGGTATGTCTTTATTAGCAGTGTGAAAACAGACTAATATAGGCTAATATTAGAAAAAAGGTCCTGACCATCAGGAAATCAGTGAAACATTAGGGCGCACTGAAGTACTACACAAAGCTAAGGTCAACCAAAGCACCACATTTTACACATCTCATTGAGAATCCAATTCAAACCCTCAATAAGATCAATCTAATCTGAATTATATTATTATATAAAGTAATTCTGAAAGTAACATTATATTCCTTTTTAAATTGCAAATTCTTCAGTATTGACAAAACACATATTAAAAGAAAACCACTCTGATTAATAGGGTCTTTGATAATTTTCACAAGCTCTTCAGAATCTTCAAGGGCAGGGCCCTTGGGAAGTGGGAGGAGAAGAGGAGGGAGGCAAATCATAAATGTAAGTTTTTATGACATTAAAATGTACACACTGTAAGAATGAGGTATATGAAAGGTTCTCAACATCACTAATCATCAGAGAAATGCAAAGCAAAACTACAAGGAGGTATCATCTCACCCTAGTTAAAACGGCTTTTATCCAAAAGTCAGGCAATAACAAATACTGGCAAGGATGTGGAGAAAAGAGAACACTTGTACACCCTTGGTGGAAATGGATCACTATGGAAAATAGTTTGGAGGTTCCTCAAAAAACTAAAAATAGAGCTATCATATGATCCAGCAATCCCACTGCTAAGTATATACCCAAAAGAAAGAAAATCAGCATATCAAACAGATGTCTGCACTCCCATGTTGACTGCAGCACTATTCACAATAGCTGAGATTTGGAAGCAACTTAAGTGTCCATCAACAGACAAATGGATAAAGAAAATGTGGTACACAATGAAGTACTACTCAGCCATAAAAAAGAAAATGATCCTGTCGTCTACAACAGAATGGATGGAACTGAAGATAATTATGTTAAGTGAAATAAGCCCCACATAGAAAGACAAAGTTTACATGTTCTCCCTTTTTTCTGGGAGCAAAAAACGAACAATTTAACTTATGAAGACAGAGAATAGAACAACAGTTACCAGAGGCTGGGGAGGGTAGTGAACAGTGGTGGTGGTGGTGGGGAGAGTGGGGATGGTTGATGGGCATAAACATATAGTTCATTAAGAAAAAAAAAAAAAAAAAAAATATATATATATATATATATATACACATATATAGTTCATTAGAATGAATAAATTTCAGTATTTGATACACAACAAGATGACTGAAGTCAGCAATTTCCTATACATTTAAAAATAACTAAGAGAGTATAACTGGATTATACACATAACACAAAGGATAAATGCTTGAGGTGATGGAGACTCCATGTTCCCTGTGGTGATTATTACACACTGTACTCCTGTATCAAAGTATCTCATGTACCTCATAAATATATACACCTACTATGTATCCACAAAAATTACAAATCAATAATAGACTCCATCTACACAGACTCAGTAACTCCTGAGAGAGTTCATTCCCTTTTTAACTAAGTTCCTTTAAAGAACTCCCTACTCCAGACATGAGCTAACAGGTACTAGACTATGAGGGTGACCAGTAAGCCATGTAAAACTCAGGCACCAGTGGTCCTGCTCTGTCCTTCCCCTCTATGTCTTTTCTGGCTTTTCCTCCCGCATTATTCTTGCCGTAGGAAAAAACCAAAGCAAACTGACACTGGATACCACTCATCCCTGAACACTCAGGCACGTACACCTTACAAGTTGATCTGAACTCTGGCTTTCAACAGAAATGTCACTGTTAGGCCAGGTGTGGTGGCTCACACCTGTAAACACAGCACCTTAGGAGGCCGAGGCGGATGGATCACTTGAGGTCAGGAGTTCGAGACCAGCCTGGCCAACATGGTGAAACCCCACCTCTACTAAAAATACAAAATTAGCTGGGCATGATGGCACATGCCTGTAATCCCAGCTACTTGGGAGGCTGAGGCAAGAGAAACACTTGAACCCATGAGGTGGAGGTTGCAGTAAGCCAAGACCACACAACTGCACTCCAGCCTGGGCAACAAGAGTAAAACTCCACCTCAAAAAAAGAAAAGAAATGTCACTGTTGAAAGAGGTCACTCACGCCATCCATCTCATGAGGCATATCTGGCATCCTTGACAATGTCCCTAGACAACTCTAACAGTAGAACCGACCTGACCCTGCCTGGGTTTCTTCAGACTCCTCTATTTCCTTTAACAAGAAAATCTTGGTATTTCTCAAGGATATTGTTGTCTTCTCCTAATGATGAAAAGCAAAGGCTTTGGGGATCAATCTCGGTTCAGACCCAGGCATTGCCATATTTATTAGCTGTGTGCTCATGAGCAAGTTAAGCTCTCAACCCTCACTTCTCTCACATGTATAAAAAGATAACATACATACTAATAATTTTACACCCATAGAGGGATACTATTACATATATTTATGCAATGGGAATTTTATGTTTTAATACATATTTTTTAAGTGTATAGATACACAAAGAAGCATCCACACGCACTAGAATTACATTAATACTCTTTATAGTAGACCAAAAGCATGTCACCTCATGCACATCCAATACACATTTTACTATGCCAATCTCTTGTCTTCAACTATACCTTATATTATACTTTCTAGCCCTAAATTCGCTCATAAGTTTGAGCACCAAATCTCTGTCTAATGGGCTTATCTTGAACAGACAACTACAGTTCACCACGTGACAAACTGCACTCAACTTACGCCTGCCCCAAACCCTTTCGTTTCTTCCTTTTATCGGTGATACCCATATTGTCCCAGGATTGAATCTGTATCACACCTTCCTCTGAGACCCCTTACAAACCCAGTCCTTGGGTTTTGCCTGTTCCACCTCACCAAATGATACCGTCCACCCTGAAACTCCCCATTCTCACTCCCATGACCTTTGACTATGCCAAATAACCTCTCTCCCAGCCTTTTATTCCTCTACTTCCTGCTGTCAGATGAAGTTTTGTGAAGCAGTTTACTTGAAAACCATGAGTGGTCCCAGTACCTATAAAAGCAAACGCAGAAGTCCTAAAGCAGCATTCTCAACCTCCCACACCTGGCCTGAATCTCTTTCCAATCTCATCTCCTGCCATTCGCCCATGTTCCAACAAGAGTTGCCTTCCCAGAACACGTACCTCCTCGCTGTGTTTCTGATTACGTGGTCTCCCATACCCGAAATGTCCTCTTAAAACATCTCCACCTGTTCAAACTCCATTCTAAAACTGATTCAAAGCACTTACTGGGGAAACTTTCCAGACTCCCTGCAGTTGAACATAAACTCTCCTCTGAAGTCTCCGCCACTTTCTCACTCGCTCTCTGTCTCGCTCAGAGCACTTATTCTCTGCCATATCTTGTAGCTACTTTTGGACATTTCTTCTTTCCCCTACTGGACTGTCTTTGCTTCCCCCAAATCTCACACCATGAATGACTCACAGCAGGCACCGGGGGGAAAAACACACCAAATTAATGCATAACAAGTATACTCTGTTAAGAACAGAACTTATGCAAAACTCACAAATCCTGTGGCACAACCCCAATTTGAAAATCTCTGAAAAGTTCACAGCACCCTCTGCCACCTGGGAAATACAATTTTCTCATTTACAAGGGAAGAAAGACCTTGATAATACTGTGGCCTCAGAACCATTTTTTTTTCTTTTTTTGTTGAGATGTAGTCTTGCCCTTGTCGCCCAGGTTGGAGTTCAGTGGCGCGATCTCAGTTCACTGCAACCTCCACCTCCCGGATTCAAGCAATTCTCCTGCCTCAGCCTCCTGAGTAGCTGAGATTATAGGCACATGCTACTATGCTCACCTAATATTTGTACTTTTTTAGTAGAGATGGGGTTTCACCATGTTGGCCAGGCTGGTCTCGAACTCCTGACCTCAGGTGATCTGCCCCCCTCAGCCTCCCAAAGTGCTGGGATTACAGGTGTGAGCCACTACGTCCGGCCTACATCTTAATGTATTATGTGTAAATAAAGCCAAAACATATGGATTAAGTTTCCTATAAAATACATACAGATATTTATAAATACAGCAAGGAACATTTTTTTGTGATTTCCAAAGCAGATTAATTAGGGACCTTTCCTAACTCCAAAATTCATCTACAGCAATCTTGCTTTAATTATACGTTGAAGTTTCCTCTTTGCTTTATTGACTTTCCTGGAGCCAACATTTTTCACATTCCTAGGGAGGAAAAATAAATAAACTGAGGAAAAGAAAATGACTTCCCTCTCTTGTCATTTTCCCCTCTGTCAGAGTCACTTTCAGTGACACGCATAGGCCTCTTCCTTTCCTCCCCAATTTACCCCTCCTATTTTTGCCCCCCATCCATTACTGTAATGTTTTCCTTTCTCACACACTATTCTTTTATACGTTTCCTGCCCTTACTCTCGTTTTCATCTTGTCCTGAACACTAAGAGGGACTAGATCCTCCGTCCCCACTTTCCCTTCAAATGTCAGGATCCCCTGGAGGATTCGTGTAGGTCAGCTCTCAGGGAAACCTGCGGCTAACGCCGACCCACACGTCCGTATGAAGTTTTTCTGCACAAGCACCCTTGTCAGAAATATTCTTCCTCATAGCAGAGCCTGGGTTCCGCAGCGAAGTCCAACTGAGCAGGAACAAAGAGGCAGGAGTGCGAGCAGACGTGTACAAGGATGAAATGGGAGAGACGAAGCGAGGTCATGGGGAAATGAAGGTTCTCAGAACTGTTATCTAATCCAAACTGACACTCCCCCCTTCTCCAACCCCCCAACCCTGCCAGGCAACCCTGCTTCCAACCCTAAACCCATACACACAGTGAAGAATCTGAAACTCGACATCCATTCCTCCCTTCTGAATAGATAGCCTGAGCATCGAACTAATGTTGGTTGTGCGTTCATAGCACTCTCCAGCCACAGAAAGGAAGAGAAGGAAAACCGAAAGACCTCTGCTTAGCTCTGTAAAGCTCCGAGAGCGAGGCCACTTTCGTCTGCTGAAACTCTGAGAACTAGCTCACCGACGCTACCTGAAAATTCCTGTAAGATTTATTAACAAAGTGAAGCAGCGCTACCCACTTCCCAGCAGACAAATCACGTACTTATCTCCCCAGCTTCAAAAAGGGGAAGACAACAGGTAGCTGCAGCATGAAATGGAGATCCTTTTATCTAAGAGCAAGACCCAGAGTTTTCACAAATAAATTACATATTAGTTTCCTAATTAGGATTTCATCAAATGATCGTTGAGCTGCTGAGACACTGTTTCAACGCTTGTAGTCTAATTATTTTTCTTTCTAAAAATGAACAGTAGCCATCTTTCCACGAGCTGTCTGCATGGTTTAGTGCACACTAATGAGGCTTAATGACAGTTTGACAAGACCATAAAAGGAGACATAAATGCATCACCTCTGAGGGCGGGTGTGGGGGGGAAGCAAAACAAAATTTCTTACACCCATAAACAAGCTGCTTTTACTATAATGGCAAAGAAAATCCCCAGCGGCTTTCAAGCTTAACTTTTCCATGAGAATCAACATTAGCATAAGCTAGAACTGCTCCAGCCAACAGCCAATGCAACAAGCACCCAAGAAATGTTCTTGCTATGTCTTCCCCAAAGGGACTACATTTGTTTGTCGGTCTCTTTCCCAGTCCTCCAACCACCCCAAAATGTATCGAATTCATTATTTCATTCCATAAATATTAACCGAACACCTAATATGTGCCAGTATTACTGTAAGTAGACAAAAAGATCTCTGCCCTCAAAGATCTTAGCGGGGGAAATAGACAACTAAGAAAATAAATTATGTAACATGTTAGACTGGGGTAAGTTTACGGGATCCGAGTCCCAAAACATGGCTTCCGCCCCCAGATGACGACCTGCTTTCCAACACGAGCTGAAACGTTCATCTGCACATCCGGCACCTACTACATGTCTGGCGTGTGATGCAATCTCAACTTTTAAAAAATCCTTTTAATCAACAAACGAGTGCCGAAGCATTCTAACAGTTTTCAAGCTGCTTATCTTAGAGGGAGAAGTCAGGAACGTGCTGATTTATAGGTGACTGAGTGAAGAAAAAAAAATCTAAAAGTTCTTGAAAGAAAATAATACGGTTTTTAAAATCATGTTTTCGCTTGATTACAGAGTAACAGGTAAGAAAACAAGTCACTTAAGAGATGATTCATTTTAAACCAGAGATACTTAACCTACAGTCCACAGATTCAGGAATGCAGGAGAGCCCACTGAAAATGTCAGAACGATTAAGGGGAAAGAAGAATTTATATGCATTTATCTAGGTTACTAACGAAAGGGTTAATAACCGTGGTCAGCTTCTCAGAGGTCTGTGATCCCAAGATTAGAAAGCACTGCACTGGCTGAGCATGGTGGCTCACGCCTATAACCCCAGCACTTAGGGAGGATGAGTCGGACAGATCACGAGGTCAGGAAATCAAGACCATCCTCACCAACATGGTGAAACCCCGTTTCTACTAAAATACAAAAAATTAGCCAGGGATGGTGGCGCACACCTGTTGTCCCAGCTACCTGGGAGGCTGAGGCAGGGGAATCACTTGAACTCAGCAGGCAGAAACTGCAGTGAGCCGAGATCTCACCACTACACTCCACCCTGGCAACAGAGAAAGACTCCATCTCAAAAAAAAAAAAAAAAAAAAGCACTGTCCTGAAGAGTGTTTTTAAAAACTATATTTACATCCTTATATAAAAAAGAAAAGGTACACTTTTAACTATGAGTCACCATCTTCATTTTTCTTAATAAGCGAAAGCTTTATTTTGAGGGGGCTTGAGACAGTGGGAGGTGCAGGCCCTCAAGGTGGTCCTATCGAGCACAGCACTCCAAGGGCATCCTGAAACCATTTTTGCCATATGTTCCCCGATAGACTGTCTCATCCCTACTTATAAATGAAGCCCAGCTAAACTGAATAGACACCAGCTCCTTCCAATGCTGAGTCCAAACACAAACTGCCCTGGGTCAGACCTAACATCAACAAACGCCATACCAGGGTCTTGTTTTAACTATTATGAACACAAACCTCTCAGATATGAACGAAACCTTCTTTTGTGTTCCAGACTGAAGTCCTCTCCTAAGTTCTTAATGGAGAAAGAAGAGACGTTTCCTCCCTAGATCAGCAGTTCTCCTTGCTGGCTACTTATCATAATTCTGAGGAAGGCAAAAACCGAACAGAACACACACGGCTATGCAGCCACTTTAAAGAGTGCCTCAGGTGATTCTGGTTTGTCAGGCTTGAAAATTATTGGTCTAGAATGGGGGATCGGCAAGGCTTTTCTGTAAAGGGTCAGACAGTACATAGTTTTGCCTTGTGGGCTATCTGGTCTCCGTTGTAACTACCAGACTCTGTTGTTTTATCCTAAGAGTAGCCATAGACAATATGTAATCAAGGAGAAAACAACAGTAATTTGGGAAAGCGACCCCAAGGTGACAATCATGAAGAGTACTTATTTCCAGGATTTAGTATGTGGAGTGGATATGGTGGGAGGGAACAGTATATTGAAGTAGTTTCTGCTCACCCCAACATGGATCTCCTGAGTCAAACGAAGCTCAAACACATCCACCACACCCCAGAAATACGTACCCTTCCCCACCGCCCAGATGCCCTGCCTGAGCCTATCTGAAGTGTTTACCCTTCCCTAACTTCTCCTCCTTTACATGCGATTCACAACAGTGAAGTGCAACCAGAAAGACTGTTTGCAGGGCAGGCAACCTTCCCAGGTGCAGAGCAGGGGCTGGCCTTGATGACTCTCAACCCCTACTCTCAATGACGCTCACGGTCCTCTGGCTCCATCTCACATCCTTTCAACCTTACTTGCTTTATTTTCTCTTGCAAGTTGCAAAGCCCTAACTTGATCAAGAGTACAGGGTTGCTGTGCCGCATAGAATTTGAGTGAGAAATCCAAAGACAGGAATAAAAGTAACAAAAAAACAAACAGTTCACAATTGCCTTGATATTCACTCGCATCTGGATTAAATGCTTCTTCATTAAACCAGTGAGATAACAAAAGACTAGATAAATTTCAGATTTATGGAACTCTGTAAGACAGAAGCTCAATGAGAACTCAGAACCAAGCTCACCATAGTGAGAATAAAATAATATTTTTAAACAGAGAGAAAGAGAAGGGAAATCTAAGAGGATCGTTGTGTATTACATGGCAGTAAGCCGAAAACAAAATCTCTTAAAGAAAAAAAGAAAGAATTTTACCTTTTCATGGTTTTCAATTAAGATTTCCACAACAATATTCTGAAACTTCAAGTCCATGATAGCAGCAACAGTTTCTTCCTGTGGCCTCATCAGAGTTGGTCCAAACACCACTCCTAAGTTTGCCACGGTCATTAGGTTCTGCTTGGAGTGATTTGAAACACTAAAATTGATAAGGGAGGAGGAATCTGTTTAATCAAAGGGGCAAAAATTGTGGACTGTAAATAGTCTACAACTCTGTATATCCTTAAAAGCAAGGGGTCAAGAGACTTAACCATCCTCAACATCTACCTCTGAAATAACCAGGTCCGAGAAACCCTCCTGGCTGACGCTCCTGCCTGCTCCTTTACTTCCCTCTCTTTGGTGCTCTACTCTAGCCACAATGGCTCTCTTAATAATTCCATGTACAGTCAGCCCTCAGTATTCCCTGCAAATTGATGCCAGGACCTCTGCAGACACCAAAATCTGCAGGCGTTCAAGTCCTACAGTAAACCCAGGAAACCCACGGATAAAAAAAGGTCAACTCTCATGTCCAAAGGGAACACTGTATTTTTGATCAGCAGCTGGCTGAATCTGCCGATGCACAAAGGACCAACTGTACGTGCTGAGCTTCCTTCCCCCAAAAGCCTTAATACACTGTTCCCCTCTTCTTAGAAAGCTCCCTCTTTCCCCAGATCATTATACTTTTGCTTCCAAGGAATACGAGACTGCACAGCACCTTTGTGAAAGCATGCAGAGTTTGGTCAGAGCGCCCACAACCACTCCTTCAGCCTGGTATCATTGTGCAGCGAACCACCTAGACAACTGTTCTCAGCAGCCCTGCAAGTTAATTCAGGTCTCAACTCAAAGACTTTGCATAACAACATTCTTTATAGCCTCACATTCAATATATGCTCTGTCCCCTTACTCTGCTTTGTGTTTTTGTCACTTATCATCTGAAGCTATTTTATATTTTTATTTGTAATCTGTTTTTCATCTTCCCTCCTTTAGAAAGTAAGCTTCATGGCCGGGCGTAGTGGCTCACGCCTGTAATCCAAGCATTTTGGAGGCCAAGGCAGGTGGATCACCTGAGGTTGGGAGTTCAAGACCTGCCTGACCAACATGGTGAAACCCCGTCTTAAAAAAAAAAAAAAAAAGAAAGTAAGCTTCATGAAAGTTGGGACTTAATCTTATTCAACTACGTATCCACTAGCACCTAAAAAAGGCATTCACTAAGTATTTGTTGACCAAATGAACAAATGGCTAAACTAGTAATGGGACCTTTGACAAATCACAGTATCTTCTGATCTTCATTTTCTTTATATGTAAAATAACGATTCTAAAATATAGCTGGGTGTGGTGGCTCATGCCTATAAAGGCAGCATTTTGGGAGGCCGGGGGGGGGGGGTGGATCACTTGAGGTCAGGAGTTCAAAACCAGCCCGGCCACCATGGTGAGACCCTACCGCTACTAAAAATACAAAAATTAGCCAGGTGTGGTGGTGTGCACCTGTAATCCCAGCTACCCAGGAGGCTGAGGCGGGAGAATTGCTTGAACCCAGGAGGCGGAGGTTGCAGTGCCACCACACTCCAGGCTGGGTGACAGAGAGACACTCTGTCTCAAAAAAAAAAAAAGAAAGAAAAAAAAAAAAAACTGGAGGTAGGTGGTAGAACTACAAAGGAGGAGGTAGAGCAAACAATTATAGATGCTCTTTGACTTACAACAGGGAGACATCCCAATAAGCCCATCGTAAAGTCTTCAGCTTCCTTTCACCTCCAAAATTCTACAGTTAGAATAATCTCTATACTTAAAGGGCTGATTTCTCCACTGATTTGATTTTGCTTGCTTTTAAAAGAAAGAAGAAAAGAGAATGAAATCTATGAAATAACTACCCATTTTGAATTAAGCCAACTTAAAGGACATGTTCAAACTTTAGAGTTAGGTAGGTGTGAAACCAAGCTAATATTCTAACAAACTTATAATCACATTTCTAGAATCTCTGTATAGAGTAATGTATAATATTCTCCTCTTTCACTTCAAATCAAACCCTGAGTTACTGGCAGAGATGTTAAGTAAATAATTATACAACTTCATGAAAGCATATTTCAACAAGCTCGTCCAAAACACACAGAATCAGTCAAACGTCCAGCCTGCCCTTCCAGGGGTGGTCCTTGGCGTCTTGTGTATGCAGCCCCAGTTCCACCCGTCACAAATCCCAGATCACTACCCAGGACCTAGAGCAAAGGGAGGAAAGTTAAAAGGAAGAAAAAGAGGCTTACTTTGTTAAGTGTTTCACCAAAATATCCAACATCTCTTTATTTTTCTCTGGCAGTTTGTGTACCAAGAAATGGATCGCATTCACGCGAGATTCTGGGCTGCCGCTTTCTTAAAAAAAAAAAAAAAAAAAAAAAAAAGAAGATAAAAACATTAGTAGAGAACTCAGAATCAAATACATTGCCCAAGATAAACAATGACAACAGCTCCTCTGTTCAAGACTATCAAACATAGAGAATGTAAATATATTTTGTCACCTTTAAAAGAAAAAAAATCTTTCTCCTTATGATGAATATTCTCGTGCCTCCCCTGATGAGGTAATTTCAGCGTGGATGTCATCGGTACCTTTCCCTCCGTTTATATTAAAGAACACACAGCTGCTGCAGCTTCTCCTTCTAGCATGCTGTGTTTCACGTCTATCTGTCATTTACTCGATGTAGTCTAGTCATTGGGTCATGCCACAATGGAATACAAGTAAAACATCCGCAAATAGGCTATTGCACGTTACAGATTGAATTGGATTCCCCCACCCCCACCCCCACCCCCCAAAAAAAGTTGAAGTTCTAGCCCTTAGAACTCGGAGTGTTACTGTTTTAAAGTGTACTTAGGATTTAATGTCATCAGGTACGCTAAGCCATGCACGGAAATGACTGTCAGGAAGGGGAAAGTTTAGACTCACAGAGCCCTAGGAACAGACGGCAGAGCATGCTGCGCAGGGCCCTGTGGGGAAGCACCAGCGTCGATCAAGAGGCAGAGGAAGAACAAAGAACGGAGGCAAAGCCCTGACTGTAGTTGTGCAGGAAGGAATGGACGAGGCAGGGTGCACAGGGTGAGGACTGGGTGGTTTAAATTATTTCAGTGGGCAGTGCAGCGCGGGGGCTCTCCCTGGCTGCTGGTAACTGGGACTGAAGGGACGAGGGCAGGAGAGCACAGCCTGCAGTGGAAGGGCCCGCAGAGGAGGCTGGCGGGGAGGCGGGGAAGGGGGCTCTGGGTTGGAGAGTTCCACATGAAAAGCCTGCAGAGGCTGAATATCTCCAGGAATTGGCTAGCACTCGGAAGGGCAGCCTCCTCAGGTCAGTGGGGCCCCAGATGTCAAAACATCAGAATAAAAAGGCGTGTTTAACACATGACCTTATTTGGGAAGAGAGCTGTTGCAGATGTCAGTTCAGATGAGATCATAATGAAGTAGGGTGGGGTCTCTTCATCCAATATGACTGGTATCCTTATAAGAAAACAAAGAGAGGGGTGCTGGCCATGTGCAGACAGCACAGTGGAGGTTGTCCTGTCACTGCACAGGCAGAGACTGGAATGAAGGACGTACAAGCCAACGGACGCTAAGGACTGCCAGGGACCACTAGAAGCTGCGAGTGGCAAGGAGGGATCCCTCCTACAGCCTTCAGAGGGAGCACGGCCCTCCCGACATCCTGATTTCAGACTTCCAGCCTCTAGAATAGTGACGGAATAAACGCCTCTTCTTGGAAGCCACGTGGTTAGTAGTTCCAGCAGCCCTGGGAAACTAACACATTCCCTTAACAAAGCTGCCCAACTTCTACAGAAAGCTAACTGAGCGCACTGCGGGGAAAAGGGCTCCAAAGATGTACAGGAAGATGTGAAGTCAAGGGCTAAGGCAAGCAGACAATGCAACCGAGGAGGAGGAAGAGGTGGGAGGACCAGCGAGCTTCGATGTCATCAGGAAGGCAAGTGGGAAGAAGCCACAAAGGCTGGGCACTGCCAGTGGACTCAAGAGTTACGGAGAGTTCAAAATGGAAAGACTGGGAGAAGCGGCCCTGGCATCACCAAGTTCGTGGAGAGCCCCTTTCCACGAAAATGAGGAGGTTAAACAAAGAGGGAGATGCTGGAGAAGGGGTGAAGAGGGGGAGTTCAGAAAACTTGTTCAGCAAGCAAAAAAGAAAATGGGAAAGAGAGGTAAAGCAGATCAAGAAAGGGGCATTTATTTTTTCCAAATGATAATAGTTTCTTTCTTTATGACAAAAATTAAATACCTGTAATACTAAAATCTTGGACAATACAGAGAAAATGACTTTAGTACAAAGTACTAAAAATCTGAACTATATATATGAGAAATAATAGATATTCCATTAATATATGAGAAATAATGTATCTCATATATATAATAAACAATATGCAATCAGATTAGAAAGCAAAAACCAATTAGGAAAAAAAGAATGATACAACCTAAAAGGCAAAGGGGCAAAAAGTATTTATTCTTATGACCAAAAAAACCTATGAACACAGAATACACCTGTATCAGTGAAAAAGAAATTAAAACCACAATGAGAGAGTAATACTCACCAACAGAATGCCTTTAAATGAATACTAAGCTTTGGCAAGGACATGAGGCAAATGAAACTTCCATAGACTGACTAGACAGGAATCATTAAAGGGTTCAACTACTCTGGCAATTATCTACTAAAGCTGAACACACCATTCCCTATGACCGACTGAAAATTCCACCCGTAGGTATATAACCAGGAAACATGCACATAAATGCTCATTAAAAGATGCATATTCCTATATGCACAGCAGTGTTCTATCAGCTCAAAATTGGGGGAAAAAAACAAATGTCCATTAACAGTAGAACAGATAAATCTATTGTGGTTTATTCAAATGGAATGCAATGAGAACAAATGAAGGACTGCTTTATATAACATGGATGAATCTCACAAGATGAGTAAAAGAAACCAGATACAGAATATACTCTGTTCCATTTACATAAAGTTCAAATGCTGCAGCCCCAACCTACAACATCAGGAGTGTGGTCGCACTTCACAGGGGTGGATAATGACCACATGGGCATGAGAAAGGGCTTCTGATGATGTCTGACTGCTTGATCTGAGGCTGATTACATGTGAAAATTCATTAAGATATATACTGATTTGAAACCACATTACATTCGACAAAAAGTTCACTTAAAGCTACCCATAATAAATCTCATCCTAAAATAAACGTAAATTTTGGGAATAAATCCTGCAGAGTTTTCCTTCCTTTCTTGTAATGAAATGCCTAAACAACCTATTTTATTTAATATATCATGGACATTTTTCAGTGTCATTAAATGGAATACTTTACTATCGATTTTATGAACACTTAGATTGCTTAAATGTTTGCAAAGATAAATTTGTTCCTAATAATAGTGTTTGAGAATGAGAAATGATATTTTACAATAGAGAACACCAAGACAGTCGTTGCTAAAGAGAAAGAATGCCAAAAGGCCAGAAATTAAAAGGCACGTAAAGAACACAATTAAATCATATTATATCATAAAAAAAAACTTCTAGATACAAACTAAATGTATCACTGAAAACAAAAACACAACTGTCTAAAGGGTTAGGTGGTAAATTATAATCCAGTTATTAATCTGGTGTAAAAACCAAGATAGTAATCATTAACACAAAAGAAAATAAAAACAATATAACAATATCAATGCACAGCTTTGATTTTAAAAAATAAATTAAAGCAGAGACTCTGCAAAATAGTCAAAATTCCAAAGAAATAAAAGGACAACCACTGAGGATAAGAATTTGATATTACAAAAATTAAAAAGTTTGAAAAGCTTTGCACTAAAAAGCTACCACTAACTTGTGAGTCTATCTTGCCATTAATAATCATCTTTTTCCAGTGAAAACCTAGTTTAAATACTTTAGGATTCATTACTTAGAAACACAAGCTAGAGAAACAGTTTCTCACCCTCTATGAATTACTTTCTTCATTTCTCAAAATCGTGGAATCGACTTTGAAAATACAGTCAAAACCTTTCACTATCTCAAGTCTCTCTACTGCTATCCCGTCCCCATCTATTTTAAAATCACACATACATTTCTGCCAAGACTTTTTCTCTCTTCTTCAAAAACAAAAACAAAACAAAAAAATACTCTTTAGGCTTTTAAAATAAAACCATTTTTCTCTATCTTGTTTTGACATTAATTAGAGCTTTCTATTAGCAAGCATTTCTATGTAGCTACAACAAAATATCTTTAAGGTACTCCAAAAAAGTTTTTGAAGTCATCTAAAGCTGCTTATGCTAATGTAATTTATTTTATTTTAATTCCTATTGATTGACAAAGAATGAATAGCCTACCTTTAAAAAAAAAAAAAAAAAAAAAAAAAACCTAGGATACTAAATTAATCATAATATCAAATTCTTGAAATATGCCAGGGAATTAGGAGCTTACTGTAGTGGAAAAGGCATTTTAATTGTGTAACTAGAAATCAGCATCTACCACACTGTAATGTCCATCTGCTTACCATGCTGTGCCAACTAACAGAAACTAAAAAAAATGTGATCGCGGAGCTTATCGGAGACATACAGGCAGATAAATTATTTCAATATTGAAATGTCAAAAGTCAGTAATACTGCAGTTTTAGAAAGGTATTAGCAGTAACCATCCAAACACTTTGCAAGGGATAAGATGCTTCAGTCAACAGACACAAGTGTTGCAGTTCTCCTGGGGCGTTCGCGTCTACTGTGAAATGGATCCATCAGGCTAAGAGCGAGGCACGCCATTAAGCATTCAGTTCCCTTAATTCCTGGGTTTCTGAGCCCTTCCTCAGCAAAAATCACATGATTTTTGTCTTGCTCTCAGGTAGGTTTATTGAAAAGGAGAGAACATTCTGGTTAGGCAAACACCAATGTCTTGGATCCGATTACAGTTATGTTTCTCATGATAAATAACAAAAGACCTTTGTGGTAATGATGTTGCTTCCCAAGTAACTTGACTACAGGAAGAAAATATATTGAACGTAGCAACACGAGCGTTTTGGTTTGAGTGACAGTGAGATCATCCTTCTTCTGATACAACCGGCATTCGGTCTTTAGTTGTCAATCTCATACTAAGCGCCATGACTCCAACCCTGAGGCATGAGTCCATTCTTATCAAAATGATACAGCAATGACTTTGAGGCCAAAAGGCTGACACACAGATCATGGCCTACATTCTCAAAGGCAGCAGAAATCATGCAGTAAGGCGTCCAGCTAGATGCCTGCCTGCCTGCCTTCCGGTGGCAGACACCATCTTTTTGCATTTCTCATAGACCAGGTAACTACATTTTTATCTTATAAATTTCTATGTCAAAAGTCCATTATAGTCTCCCCCAAGATGGATGGTCTCTAGGTTCCTTTTAGCAAGTGTAGTTTGGAACACAGCTAATGGAGAAAGTTAAATTAACTCTCTTAATTTTCTCAAAGAAAAAAATTTTTTGCAGTCGACCTTGAACAGAAAGTTGACTTTTTTTTTTTTTTTTAAGAACAAGGAACAAAAAAAATGTGTTTTTTGTGGTGACAAAATAGAAACGAAATTTGTATTTGTATCATGAACCCCAGAAATTAACATGGAGGTTAACAACAGAAAACTACAGGAAAGAAACTGGTAAGAGAAAATGATGGGACCCAGGAGAAACTTTGAGAACTCTCAGCAGGGAGGGCAGAAGAGAAGAGACGATCTCATCACCACAGAACAGATGGAAACCACTGCACATGACTGAGAAGAATCAAAAATTAGTCTTCAGGCTGGTGTGAGAAGTGGTAATAAAGAATGCTGATGCTTAGCAATTTTAGCAGTCAGCTCAGCCAACAAACTCTTGGGAAAAACAAGGTAAGCTGTGTCACTGTTCACAGAAAATGACAGCTTAACCACAATCCCTATTTTCCAACAACTTTCAAAAGGGGAGACTAATTTTGGCCACCTGATTTCTGTAACTATTTTATTCGATACTTAAAAGTCCATATGGAAAAGATTAGGAGCTTGTTCCCACAGTCCCTAGAAAAGGCAATGAGTGCCGATAAGGGTGCTCAAGAGATTGAAATAAAAATTTAAAGTCTACATTGGAAATGTTGGCCCCTAAAATACACCCATTTAATATATGTACTTTTTCTCATTAAATCAACTTACTATGGGTTCCATTCCAACCACAACTGCACTTAGGTGCAAATCCATGCCAATGATTACAGTAGAAACAGTATTTCTTTCTGACAGTCCTGTTATCCCAGTCACTGTAAAGACTATCACAGCACCCCACAAAGTCAGGAAGCAAAACACAAGGTGATGATACAATCTGCGTTTCTACAATCCTCATCACCTTCAACAAACTCTTTAAACTTATTTTCTATCCCAGTAGATTCTACTACCTCTTAAGAAGGAAGTTCCTACGTCTTAGGAAACTCTTCATCTGGTAAAACATACTAACATTCCAATTTCAAATACACTGCCATGAGTTATGGGGTAGGATGATAATACTACTGATTGTGGTCATTTAAAACCTTATTCCGTAATCACTTTATCTTTCCCTAATTCTCAAAGGATTCTAGATGAAAACTGGAAGTCTTTTGCTTTTTCCAGTATCTAAGGCAAACAACATGAAACAATCGTCCTCCAACTAAATTTTATTTCTCTCTTCCCAGTTTGCCAAAAATGCCACAGGGAAGAAATCAAAACAACTCGGCATTTATTTGAGTTTTTGCCGAGAAAATTGATCTCAAATTCTTGATCTCAAATTCTCTTTTTTAAAATATCCTCTCTCCATGTGAAAACAAAAGTTCATAGAACCCACTTTTTGTTTTTCCAAAAGCCTCTTTTATATGTGCAGTCTAATGGGGCCTACACATCACTTCTTCCTGCAATGCAGGAGGAACCTTTACACTGGCTGGAGCAGGGACCTCACAAGGAGGTAACATTTAGAGCAATGTTCAGGCAGCAGTTAACATTGGTCCCAAAGGGAAGGCTCTAAGTTTTTCAACAGATTAAACTGTGGAATGCAGCCAAAAGGAGAAAATAAAAGGAAATGAAAATACAATTACAGCTACTGTCAGTGCACCTGTGAAAACCAATACTGCGGGTTTTAGCTAGTGGAACTAGGTTGTTGAATTTTAAATAAGGCTCCCTATAATCTGGCAAGTTACTGAACATGTCTTAGCCTTCATTTCCTTCACTATGAAATACCTAACACCAGGGTACTTCGGAGGCTGTGATGATTAAACAACACGCATCAAATAGAAAAAGTGAGCTATATGATAACAGAAAAAAAGAAAGCCTCAAATGAGTATGACTCACAAAAAGTCCAATCACAAAATTCACCAACTACAGGCCTTTTTCATATAACATTTAATCGCATATAATTCACTTTGTATCAAACACTGTTTGGGCTCCTGGCATTATCTCATAATATTCCTTCTGTCTGTAATTTAGATCTGAATATTCTTCCATGTGAAGCCATCTCCAAACTACTAATCTTTCCAAATCTGCTCATCTCCCCTGCCTTTCACAAGTTAAATACTTCCGTGTTCCCTCAGCATTTTGCTCATGCCATTACTGTACATTTTATAGTATAATGAGAAGTAAGTATGCCCCAATACATGCTACAGAATTGTCTCATAGGGACAAGAATCCTGTCCTGGATATCCAGTAACATAATAGGAAATGATTAATGTACGTGAACAAATGAATGAATATACTGTCACTTTTATACACCTCGTAAGGCTGGGGGGGAGGGACCAAACATCATTTAAAGTGATTTCTATTTTTAACACAAATTGCAATAACAACAAGTTGAACTTTTCATCCGGAAATGTTTAGTTTATGCTCACTACCAACTACAAAGCTGTTTCTATGTACCTTTACATAATACTTACTGGCTGGAACAATGAACTCTCCGTGTAACTCATAGGTCATGAGAGGCTCTGGAAGACTCCTGTATGAAAAGAACAGCTCAGAATTATCAAATGAATCCAAACAAGTCACGTCTGAGTTTTTAAAGAAAGGATGTTAAATAGGTTGCACATTTCTTAATTAATGTGTAAAAGTTCCCTAGGGAATGAACACCTTTACATATGAAAACAAGATACAGAAATCAAACAGATCACTTTATCAACTGCTGTTGGCACCAAGCACTAACGAAGCCTGAGCAGCCACAAATCCCTCCTAGATCTAAGCATATAGCATTTCATATCCAATCTGGGAAAGTCCCTTTGTGAACATCTGGTTTTATATATAAAACTTCCTTCTAAACACTAATGCATGTAAAGCCAAACATACCATCTAACCAAACGTAAGCAAACAATTTTGAAATATCATCTCCAAGGCATTAGCTGAAGGTTCCACACAAAACACATAGAAAACAACCTCAAATCCTCTCTGCCTAAATATATTACAAAAGTAAGAATTTATCTTTATGCCTATAAAATGAGAGATGAAATAAAATTGATGACAACTTTAAAAATATACACAGCATTTTCACAGTCTACAAAACAAGTTACATAAGGTAGTTTATTTTATCTTGTGATCAACAGAATAGTACAGTTCAGTCCACCTTGCTTCATATTTTAAAATTATAAAAGATCAGAGCACCTAGCTTTATAAACACTTAAAGAATACCTAGATAAGTGTCAGTCTGTATAGCCTTTCAGGAGGGTATTCTCGCAAGATACTAAGAACTTTTAAAAGGTTACAATTCTGTAACTCAGAAATTCTGCTTCAAATGTTTAAAAAAAAATTCAAAGATGCACAAACAAAATATTTTAACATACGCAAAGCCAAGAATATTGCCAGGGATAAAGAAGGTCACTTCATATTGACAAAAGTGTCAACTCGTCAAGAAGCCAAAACAATACTAAATGTTAACAGATCTAATAAGAGAGCCCAAAACCACTCGAAGCAAAAATTGACAGAACTGCAAGGAGAAACAGGCAAATCCACAATGATCATCAGAGATTTCAACACCTCTCTGTTTCAATAACAGAACAAGTAGAAAAATCAGGATACAGAAGATCTGAACAAAAATATCAACCAACTTAATCTAATTGGGCATGTCTGTCACCTAAACGACACACCACTCAAAAGCAGAACACACATTCCCAGTACATACAGACCATTTATTTTCCAAGATGAACCCTATTCTGGGCCATGAAACAAATCTCAAAAAATAAAAAGGGTTCAAGTCATACAGAGTATGTTCTTTGATTATAACAAAAATTGGATTAAAAATCAGTAACAGAAAGATATCTGGAAAACTCAAAAGAGAGAAATTAGAAAGTATTCTGAAATGAATGAAATAAAAAGCACAACATATCAAAATTTGAGGGATGATGGTACACCAGCACTAAGAGGAAACTGTGTACTACTAAACACCCAGATTAGAAAAGAAGAAGGGCCGTAAACCAAGCACTTCATTTTGTACCTTAATGAGCTATGAGGAAAAAAGTGTAAATTAAACCCAAAGTAAGCAGAAGAACAGAAATAAGATCAAGCAGACATCAATAAAATAGAAAACAGAAAAATAATAGAGAAAATAAATTAATCCAAAACCATATCTTTAAGATAACCAGTAAAACTGATCAATCTAGCCAGAATGATTAGGAAATAAGAGAGAGAAAACAATGCTAGGAATGAGAAAGGTAACTGCAGAATCAGTGCAGATTCTAAAGATATTAAAAAGAAAATAAAGAAATATTATGAACAATTTCATGCCCATAAATTCAACAATTCAGATGAAATGGGCAAATGTATTAAAAGACACAAAATACCAAAGTCCACTTAAGAAACAGATAACCTGAGAGGTCCTATTGAATTTGTGGTTAAAAATCTTGCCAGTTAGAAGACTCTAGGGCCAGATGATGTCACTGAATGAATTCTACCAATTAAGAAAGAAAAACTACTAATTCTATACAAATTCTTCCATAAAATAGAAGAGGGAATAATTTCTAATTCATTCTGTGAGTTAAGCCTTATCCTAACATCAAAGTTAAATATATTATGAGAAAGACATTATGAGAAAACTAAAGACCAGTATCACTCATGAACATAGACGTAACTTTTCTAAATGTTACTAAATCAAATCCCACAAGAAAAATAAAATAATAATATATCACAAATTGAGTTAATCACAGGAATACAACACTAGCTTAGTATCTAAAAACAAAAACAAAAAAATCTATCTACTTCACCAAGCAAAAAGAAAACTATAAGATCATCTCAACAGACACTTTAGGAGAAAAAACAGCCTCTCCCACAAAATGGTATCAGAACAACTAGACATCCCTATGCAAAAATGAACATGAATTCATACCTCATATCTTATGTAAAAATTAACTCAAAACGGATCATAGAACTAAATGTAAAACCTAAAACTACAGAACTTATAGAAGAAAACCTTTGTGACCTTGAATAAGTACAAACATTTCTTAATATAGCATCAAAAGCCAGTCCATCAAAAGAAAAACTAATGAACCAGACTTCATCAAAACTGAAACTTCTCTTTGAAAGACACAATTGAAGAGAATGGAAAGAGAAGTTACAGAGTGAAAACATATTTGCAAAGCAGGTATCTAAGAAATGACTTGTATTCAAAACATATTTTTTTTAACTTTTTAAACAATATGACAATCTAAGGTTTTAAAAATTGGCCAAAAGATATGTATAGACACTTTACTCAAGAAAATATATCAATGGAAAATAAGCACACAGAAAAAGAGTTCAACATTACTGGTCATTAGGGAAGTGCAAACTAAAAGCACAATAAAATACTACCACATACATATTAGGATGGCTAAACTGATAAAGACTGATCATCTTAAGAGTTGGCAAGAATGTAAAGGAAGTCGAACTTTTGTACATTGCTGGTGAGGATGTAAAGAAATACATCAGCTTTGGAAGAAAGTCTGTCAGTTCCCAAAAAGTTAAGCATACACCTACCACATGCTCTAAATATTCCACTCCTGGGATTTATCCAAGAGAAATGAAAGCCTATGTCCACTCAAATATATGTATACAAATGTTTTTAGCAGCTTTATGTGCAATAGTCAAAAGTCACAAACAAGTTAAATATCCTTCAGCAGATGAACTGATTTTTTAAAATGCTGGTATATCTACAAAACGGTCCATTAGTTAGCAGTGGGATGGAATGAACTCCTGGTATATACTGCAACATAGGTGAATCTAATTATCCTAAGTAAAATAATACAGATTTCAAGTATATACTGTATCATTCTATTTATATGAAATTACAGGAAATGCAAATTAACATATAATGACAGAAAGCATGTTGATGGTTACCAGTGAATGAGGCTACTTTGGTGGGATATGAAAGAGAGATTTCAAATGGTAGGAGGAAATTTTTTGCACAGGGTCGCTACCTTGATTATAGTGATAGTTTCAACGGTGTACATATATCAAACTTATAAAAATGTACACTAAAAATATATGCAGCTTACTGTACGTCAACTGTTTCAATAAAGCTGTCTAAAAAACAAATAAAAATAGGCCAAGAGTGGTAACTCACACCTGTAAACCCAGTGCTTTGGGAGGCCAAGGCAGGAGGCTCACTTGAGGCCAGGAGTTCAAGACCAGCCTAGTGAGAGAAGTGAGACCCTGTCTCTACCTTTTTTTTTTTTTTTTAATGTTTTGAAAGGAAAATTGAAAAATAAAAGAAAAAATGTTTAGGTACATATATTCCTTACATACAATTTATGATGGTATAGTATATACATGCAAACACATGATGGCAACCATAGATAAACTAAAATTTAATGCACAAGTGAAAAAGTCCTGCTCTTATTTCCTCTCCTCCTTTTCCCCTACATTCCCATTTCAAGAAGAAAATGAAAAAAAAAAAAAAATCAACTATACCACAGCCTAAATAAGCAGAAAGAAGGGCCAATCAGAAGTAAGCCTTTAGGGGGATCGTTTCAAAATATAGACAAGCAGGAAGTAACAAAGAAAAATGGTTATCTAGCAGAAGGAAAGTTAAAGGGTGCTGAAAAGAAAAGCGGGATTGGGGGAAATGACAACACTTAGAAAAGCCACAGAGGGCCAGGTGCAGTGCTCACGCCTGTAATCTCAGCATTTTGGGAAGCCCAGGCAGGCAAATCACTGAGGTCAGGAGTTCGAGACCAGCCTGACCAACATGGAGAAACTTCGTCTCTACTAAAACTACAAAATTAGCCTGGCATGGTGGTGCATGCATGTAGTCCCAGCTACTTGGGAGGCTGAGGCAGGAGAATCGCTTGAACCCAGGAGGCGGAGGTTGTGGTGAGCCCAGATTATGCCATTGCACTACAGCCTGGGCAACAAGGTCGGAACTCCATCTCAGAAAAACAAAAGAAAGAAAAGATAAACCACAGAGAACATTTATTTCCCAGTAAAAATGCATTTGTATCTGAATATCTTCTATACATTACTTACATCACTGCCATATGTCCAGCTAGGCAATGCAGCATAAAAAAATAAATATTGTTAACATTAGGGAAGCAGTCATAGAAATGACAAGTTTCCCATACAAAATCTATTCTGCTGAGTCACTGCAACTCTCAGCCTCCCACCTGACATGTTTTTGAGCCACCTCTCTTTGCCACTCGTTGGGATCTGTTGGGGGATATAAATCATAATATTTACCAAAGCTGGCATTTCCTTCCCAAAACAAACCATTACAATTTCCAGGCTTAAAAGAAAGTTTCCTCCAGGTAAAATCATTTGACTAGAAACATCACAAAACCACTCATTTGTCCCCTCACAATGGAAAACTGCTGTAATGAACACATTGCTAGAAATCAAAATAATTGTCTGTATAGATAAGAAATCATTCAGAGGGCTGGTATTCAGCTCTGTAAAACACCACAAGTAAAAAAAAGTAAAAAATTGCCTCAAGTCAGTAGAAGAAAAGGGAGATAGCATGCATTGGTCCACTGCACATATTTTTCCTTCTCCAAGACCATGGAGGACCTGCTTCCTGTTTTAGTTTGGTGCTTTGGGGGTTTGGCTGTTTTCCTCCCTCCACCTCCAACATCCCATCCAATAAGATGGCTGGGTTATTTGCAGTGAGAAGAATTCAAGGGCAAGAGCTTTTTTGGGTGAGAAAAGCTATATTCAGCTTCACGCCATGGTGCCATGAGTGACAGAGCTGGGGCTCCAACCCTGGCAGGCAGGCTGGCTCCAGACCTCCTGCTCTTGACCATCACACTCTATTACCTCTCATGCAGAAAGAAATACACTCGCTTGGGCCAGAACCCTGTTGCCAAAATGGAGGTAGGTAAAACCTCAGTTTTCTCCCATCTGATGCATCACCAAAATTAAAAAAAAAAAAAAAAAAAAAAGGTGTCAATTAAATCCTAATTACTGCATTTTCCATCGCTAAAAATAACACAGGGGAAAAGAACAGCAACCCAACTTTCACATCTCCCAAGGCATCTGCCATCTTATGAAAATTCACTTTATCACACTCAGGCAGAACGTGTATTTTGTTAGAAGTTACATAATAATAGCATCTCATAATGTCATTCTGTAGGCAATGTTTGTTTAAAAGTGGAATTCCATAGGATGAAGCAAGGTAATGAAAGAAAAAGGCAGAAAAAACAACACAAGACCAGGGGCAAGAAGGAACTAGCTTCCGAGAGTATCACGGACCAAAAAGAAATCCTGTGTACTAAACAAGAGCCTCTAGTTTATTAAACAAATTCCTCCAACACAGCAAAAGAAAAGAACCATATGGAACGGAGAAAAAAAGCATGTGATTTATTGCCAAAAGGTGGATTTTCACCCTTAGTTTTCCAGCAATAACTGAGTCATCTCAGTCAATCCCTTTCCCTGTACTAGATATGAGTCTACTAAACAGTAAAATGGATTTCAAGCTAACTCCTACAGTGGCAGTACTTCTTCTGGTCAAGTTAACACGTGCAATTCATTATATGTTTATATCCCTTACCTATTATTTCCTTCATGTGCCTAACACAGGTTTCTCAACATCAGCATTATTGACATTTTGAATCTAATTCTTTCAGTGGGAGGGTGGGCTGTCCTATGTACTACAGGATGTCAGATGCCACCAGATGCCAGGAGCACAGCAAACCAACAATGATGAAAATCAATAATGTCTCCAAACATGGCCAGATATCCCACTGAGGGCAAAATCTTCCTCAGTTAAAAACCACTGCTCTAATTTCTCAGCAACAGGCACAGCTCCAAGTTGCTGGGGATACTGCAGTGAACAGGACTTAAAAGATGCCTATCTTTGGGAATTTTACATTCTTATCCCATAGTTGGGAGTAAGGGGATTCATTTTTACCATGATCCTCACCTAAGCCACCGTTAGTCACTATCAGTGGCAATACCGATATAAACATCCATCCCTTTATCAACGAGGAATGACAATGCACGTAATCATTGAAGAAAAAAATGTAGAGGCCGGGAACGGTGGCTCAAGCCTGCAATCCCAGCACCTTGGAAGGCCGAGGCAGGCAGATCACCTAAGGTCAGGAGTTGAAAACTAGCCTGGCAACATGGTAAAACCCCCATTTCCACTAAAAATACAATACAAAAATTAGCCAGGCATGGTGGCAGGCCCCTGTATTCCCAGCTACTTGAGAGGCTGAGGCAGGAGAATTGCTTGAACCTGGGAGGCAGAGGCTGCAGTGAGCCAAGATCACGCCACTGCACTCCAGCCTGGGGGAAAAGAGGGAGACTCTGTCTCAAAAAAAAAAAAAAAGAAAAGAAAAAAATTTAGAACAGTGGGTGAAAACATCTTCTTTATGTAAAGTACCTGAAATAGGTAATATGTACCTATTACCCACTGATAAACGTTATATCATTAAAAGGTGGAACAACCAGAAAACCCAGGCTACCTGATGGGGTACAACATAAAAAATATAGCACCACAACAATATATTCTTCAAATAAAACAAAACCTAACCTGACTCTAACAAAGCCTGTTTGAAAACTCTTTATCTACAGGACATAGGATGGCTACAGAAACATGTTAAAAGCCATCACGAAGATACAATCAAAAATGACCCAGGATCATCAACAAAAGCCAGTGGTGGAGGAAGGGAGGAACTGCACAGATTAAAAGAGCCTTAAAACCTATCAACCAAGTGAAACGCTGGCACAGTTTAAATCCTGCAAGATTTAAACCAAATACGGAGGACGGATCCAAGATGGCCAATTAGGAGCAGCTCCGGATTGCAGCTCCCAGCCAAAGTGCGGAGGGTGAGTGGACGTCGCATTTCCAGACGGATTTTTATTGCCCACAGACCAGGAGATTCCCAGGGGGAGGAGCCCCACGGGTCGCCAGCATGGCTGTTTTCGCCAGGGCAGCTGTTTTGGCCGGTGCCCCAGCGCGGCGGTTCTCCATGCAAAATACACGGGTTCAGATGCCGTTTTAGTTGGCAACTGGAGCTCCTGGCAGACAGAGTCACTCATTCAACTGATAAAAAAGGAGACTGAAACAGGGAGCCAGGCCAGGAGATTCCCGGACAAAAAAGCACCAGGAATCTCAGCGCAGCTGTTTCAGCCGGCGCAGGCGCAGTGGGTCGCCGCAAGGGAAATCACACAGATGCCAGCGCCTTTTCAACAGACGACTGGAACACCTGGGAGACAGAGTCGACCATTCAACTAAAAAGAAAAAAAAAGCGGGGGGGGCTCTGAGGCAGGGAGCCAGGTGATCAGGCTCGGCTGGTCCCACCCCCACAAAAAAACAGCCATCGGAAACACTCTGGATTGAGAGTTTCACAGCAAGCACAGCTGAACCCAGGACGGTCCAGCTCTGTGGGGGAGGGGCATCCGCCATTACCGAGGCAGTCCGCGGTTGCTGAGGCAGCCAACCGTTGCCGAGGCAGCCACCATTACAGAGAGACTCCGCCATTACAGAGGTGGGCCACCATTGCTGAGGCAGTTCTAACTACACCCGTATAAACAGGACTGCAGGGAAGTTCGCACGGCAGCTGGGCAGAGCCCACAGCAGCTCAGCAAAGCCTCTGCAGGCAGACAGTGACTAAGCTGCCTCCTCACTGGGCAGGGCAGCCCTGAAAAAAGCAGCACAACAGAAACTCATAAATAAAGCCCTAATTCCCTGGGACAGAGCACCTGGGGAAAAAAAGGGGGTGGGGTGGGGTTTATGATGTTCTGCTGCAGCAGACTTAAATGTACCTGCCCAGCAGCTCTGAATGAACAGAGCTCACAGCTCAGCACTTGAGCTCCTATAAAGGACAGACCATCTCCTCAAGCAGCTCCCTGACCCCCGTATATCCAAAGAGTCACCTTATAAAGGAGAGCTCAGACTGCCATCTGGCGGGTATCCTTCTTGGACAAAGATAGCAGAAGAAGAAACTGGCAGCAACCCTTACTGTTCTGCAGCCGCTGCAGGTGATCCCCAGGCAAGCAGGGCCTGGAGTGGACCTCAGCAATCCTACAGCAGAGGAGCCTGTTAGAAGGAAAACTAAGAAACAAAGAAGTAACTTCATCATCAACAAACTGGACGTCAATTCAGAGACCCAATCTGAAAGTCAATAACTACAAAGACGACAGGTGGATAAATCCACAAAGATAGGAAAAAACCAGTGCAAAAAGGATGAAAACATCCGAAACCAGAACGCCTCTCCTCCTACAAGGGTTCACAACTCCTCACCAGGAAGGGAACAAGGCTGGATGGAGAATGAGTGTGATGAATTGACAGAATCAGGCTTCAGAAGGTGGGTAATAAGAAACTTCTCTGAGCTAAAAGAACATGTTCTAACCCAACGCAAAGAAACTAAGAACCTTGAAAAAAGATTTGATGAAATGCTAACGAGAATAAGAGAGGAAAGTAAGTGAATTGACGGAGATGAGAAACACAACACGAGAACTTCGTGAAGCATACACAAGTTTCAACAGCTGAATTGACCAAGCAGAAGAAAGGATATCAGAGGTTGAAGATCAACTCAATGAAATAAAACGACAAGGCAAGAGTAGAGAAAAAAGGGTAAAAAGGATTGAACAAAGTCTCCAAGAAATATGGGACTATATGAAAAAGCCTAATCTACGTTTGATAGGTGTACCTGAATGTGACGGAGAGAATGATTCCAAGCTGGAAAATACTCTTCAGGATATTATCCAGGAAAACTTCCCCAACCTAGCAAGGCAGGCCAATATTCAAGTTCAGGAAATACAGAGAACACCACAAAGATATTCATCAAGAAGAGCAACCCCAAGACACATAATCGTAAGATTCACCAGGGTTGAAATGAAGGAGAAAATGCTAAAGGCAGCCAGAGAGAAAGGTTGGGTTACCCACAAAGGGAAGCCCATCAGACTCACAGCAGATCTCTCAGCAGAAGAGAGTGGGGCCAATATTCAACATCCTTAAAGAAAAGAACTTTCAACACAGAATTTCATATCCAGCCAAACTAAGCTTCATAAGTGAAGGAAAAATAAAATCCTTTGCAAAGAAGCAAGTACTCAGAGATTTCATCACCACCAGGCCTGCTTTACAAGAGCTCCTGAAAGAGGCACTAAACATAGAAAGGAACAACCAGTACCAGCCACTCCAAAAACATACCAAATGGTAAACAGCATCAACACAATGAAGAAACTGCATCAACTAATGGGCAAAACAGTCAGCTAGCATCAAAATGGCAGGATCAAATTCACACATAACAATATTAACCCTAAATGTAAATGGGCTAAATGCCCCAATCAAAAGACACAGACTGACAAACTGGACAAAAAGCCAAAACCCATCAGTGTGCTGTATCCAGGAAACCCATCTCACATGCAAGGATACACAAAGGCTCAAAATATAGGGATGGAGGAAGATTTACCAAGCAAATGGAGAGCAAAAAAAAGCAGGAGTTGCAATTCTCATCTCTGATAAAATAGACTTTAAAGCAACAAATATCAAAAGAGACAAAGAAGGACGTTACATAATGGTAAAAGGATCAATGCAACAAGAAGAGCTAAGGATCCTGAATATATACACACCCAATACAGGAACACCCAGATACATAAAGCAAGTTCTCAATGACTTACAAAGAGACTTAGACTCCCACACAATAATAGTGGGAGACTTTAACACCCCACTGTCCATATTAGACACATCAATGAGACAGAAAATTAACAAGGATATCCAGGACTTGAACTCAGACTTGGACCAAGCAAACCTAATTTACAGAACTCTCCACCCCAAATCCACAGAATATACATTCTTCTCAGCATCACATCATACCTACTCTAAAACTGACCACATAATTGGAAGTAAATCACTCCTCAGCAAATGCAAAAGAACGGAAATCATAACAAACAGTCTCTAAGACCACAGTGCAATCAAGTTAGAATTGAGAAACTAACTCAGAACCGCATAGCTTCATGGAAAGTGAACAACTGGCTCTTGAATGTTGACTGGATAAACAATGAAATGAAGGCAGAAATAAAGATGTTCTTAAAAACCAACGAGAATGAAGACACAACATACCAGAATCTCTGGGACACATTTAAAGCAAATATATAGCAATAAATGCCCATATGAGAAGCAAGGAAAGATCTAAAATCGACTTGCTATCATCAAAATTGAAACAGCTAGAGAAGCAAGACCAAAAAAACTCAAAACCCAGCAGAAGACAAGAAATAACTAAGATCAGAGCAGAACTGAAGGAGACAGAGACACAAAAAACCTTTCAAAACAATCAATAAATCCTGGAGCTGGTTTTTCGAAAAGATCAACAAAATAGACCACTAGCCAGATTAAAAAGAAAAGAGAGAAGAATCAAATAGATGCAATAAAAAACGATAATACAAATAATCATCAGAGATTATTACAAACAACTCTATGCACATCAACTAGTAAACCTGGAAGAAATGGATAAATTCCTGGACACTTGCATCCTCCCAAGCCTAAACCAGGAAGAAGTCGAAACCCTGAATAGACCAATAACAAGGTCTGAAGTTGAGGCAGCAATTAAGAGCCTTCCACCCAAAAAAAGCCCAGGTCCAGATGGGT
>PVKV010019127.1:0-42991 GCA_004027835.1 Alouatta palliata
AGCAATTCTCCTGCCTCAGCCTCCCGAGTAGCTGGGACTACAGGCACGTGCCACCATGCCCAGTTAATTTTTGTATTTTTAGTAGAGACGGGGTTTCACCATGTTGACCAGGATGGTCTCGATCTCTTGACCTCGTGATCCACCCGCCTCGGCCTCCCAAAGTGCTGGGATTACAGGCGTGAGCCACCGCGCCCGGCCTCGGGCTGTTTTTTACTTCGCGAGATGTTCTGTGTTTTTTACCTGGCTGTGTGTGTCGTAGTCTCTTCTCTTACTCCAACTATATAAATATATAATGAAGAACACAAACATACACACAAGCTGTGGTCAAAGAGAAAGATTTCTCAAAGGAGTTGCATCTGTGAGGAATTCTTGACAGAGTATAAGCAGGTGAGGGTTTACTGAAGAATAAAATGGCAGCATGAGATTCTGCAGGAGAGAAAATCACAATGAAAGGCGGTGGTCATATTACAGGAGATATATGCCTGGAAGTGGTGGATCCTAGAAGCAGGGAAGGCCAGGAGGCATCTGCCGGGGAGATTAGGTTAGGCACTGCAGTGGACCCAGTCAAGCTGCTTGCTCCTTGTGCACTTCCTGCGTCACTGTGAGCAGCGGCACTGGAGACATGACAGCCAATAAACGTGGGAGCAGTCCTGGGCACAGAGACCCATAGGCCTCAAAAGCTTACAGCAGATGGTCTTAAGCTATCTCAATAAGACTAGTTTTTAGGAGCAAATAATCAATGTGGATATAGCAGACAATTCGTGTAGAAACATGTAATTGCTGAAAATCAAGAACTAGAAGGAATAAGAACTCCCCACTCACAAAAGTAAGAAAAGAATCAGAAGTGGTAATTCACTGAGAGAAAATAAAAATGGCCAACTCCTATGAGGCAATTCTCAGCATAACCACAGATTTAGAAACTGAATTTTATAAATAATGAAATAGAATTTTTTTGGCAAAAGTAAATGTCTGATACTGTCAATGGTGGGAAGGATAAGGGGAAAACATATTGTCATATGGTACCAATGGGGAGAAAATAGTTGTGGGCACTGGCTAAAAATTAGCAAAATCTAGTAAAATTAAAAATTTACAACCTACGATTCAGCTACTTTTATTCCACATGTAAAATTTTGAGGAAATTAATTAGTGTAAATAAAATGGCATTACAAAGATGCTTACTGCACCAGTATTCATAACAGCAAATAAGTGAAGACATGTCAAATAACTATGAAAAGCACAAGAGTAATGTCACACAATCATAAAATGAATATTATCGTCAGTTAAAAGAATGAATTACTTCTATAGTCATCAATATGAATAGAGCAAAATATAAATTTTTGAATGAAAAAGCAAGGTAACATCGAATACTTTGAGCATTACGCTACGCTATTTACGTGAATATTGCGGCACAAGACAAGAACAAAGTTATATATGTGCATATTAGTTGCCTACATTCCACTTAGATATTGTCAGTCTGCTTCCTTTCATAACAAAAGTTGTTCGAAGAATTGCCTGGACTTACTGTTTCCCCCCCCTCATTTTCTTCCTAATTCAGAGGTAGGAAGGCTTCGCTCTTACTCTCCACTGAAACCACAGAACGAGTGTTGTCTGTGACCCCTACCTTGTCAAATACACTGATTGTGTCATAGTCCTTGACGTTAGTGACTCTTCATTAGCATTTAAGACAGCTCATCACCACCTCTTTTTGAACTCATTTCACTACTTGATGGTTCCAAGATACCATATGGTTTTCCCAAACTTCAATTTGTTTCTGGTTTGAATAATTTAAAATTGAGTTTAACAAGAGGAAGTTAGAACTTACTTCCAGTAAGTATATTTATCTTTTTCTATCATTTTACATACTACCTAGAAGCTGATGGCACTAATTATCTCCAGAACAAACTTCTTCCCCTGAAATCCAGACTTAGTTAAGTCACTTTTCACTATATCTGCTTCCACTCCTTTATTATAATGTACTATAATTTCTCACCTGAATACTGCAGGCCTAAAAAATGGCCTCGTAGGCTGGCCTATTCTTTGTAAATCAGACTGAATACACTTACAGAATTCATAATATAAGCTTCATATTTTTGAGTGAAATGTGAGTTGTAAGTCTTAGAACTGACTGATCAAGGGAGAATTAGCCCTAAATGAATTAATTATAAAAACTAAATTTTTATACCTTCTTTTTCACTTACGACATGATGCCTGAATTATTCAGAGTGCCTACAAATCTTGGGTACTCATTTTGGAAAAATATATGACTTTATATACTACTTGTCAGATGGGTTAAATCTTCATCTTGAAGTTATAGCAATCTACAGATTCTATACATATTTTAGTGGCAGATTTCAGTGCTCGCTTTATATATATTTTAGCAGCATTTTTCAGTGAGTGGCAGATTTCAGCAAGTGCTAAAATCTCATTGGGACAAACCCTTCAGAAAATAAGAGAATACTATTGTCTGGGACTGGTGCATACAGATCTTTTTTTAGTTTTCAGGCTTCCTTGTGAAAATTTAATGTTTAAAACACCTAAGCCAGGTTAAATGTTCTAATCGTTCTGACTGCCAGTAGAATGGACATAATTCTTCATTCCGAGGTGTCCTTGACAGAACACCTATTCTTATGATAGAGATAACAGGGCTTATGAAGAGTCTTTCCTTCGTGGTTACCTCTCCTCCACTGTTTTCATTTGTTTGTTTGACCAAGTCCCACGCCACACCTACTTTAGAATCACACACATGCTGTCACTCGCCAGTGCTGCTGACCCTGATTTCAGTTGTTGATTTTTGTAGATTATCTGATTCCACCATCACTTGATAGCTGCTAATGGCCTAATTCAACTGCTATCTGTAATCTCATTTTTCTTAAGAAGTTAGGTCTATGATTGAATTTTTCACAATTTTTCTCTCCAGCAAACTTCGTTTGGAACATCTGGCAGTGATAACTCAAAAGTAGCAATATTCTTGAAATGGACAGAGTAGTATAGTGAAAGTGGCAGTGATTATTAACTCTCATTTAAAAAGTGAGTCCATCTTACATTTTAATTGCGGTGATTAACATATTTCAAGGAGATAGTAACTTATACTTAGGAGAATGCTCTCAGCACCAACGGACAATGAGGGATCAATTTAGCATCAATTAATTAGACAAGATTTATTTTGGCAATCGGAAAGAGAAGACAAACATATCCAGAATGTTCAGAGAATTTCATTTTTTATTCTATTTTCCATAGTCCCTTATATCTATAGCTTATATTTTATTTCTGAACTGAGTAAAATAACAGTATACATGCCATAACTTTCACAATCACCAGTAGCTATAATAATCACTGTTTAGCTTTGTATTATGTACTTATAACTTTTACCAGGCAATAATAGTCACTTGAAATAACTATATTCAACTTAAAGGAAATTTGAAAGTTTAAAATATCTATGCAATTATCAAAGAAAATATGAAAAACTAAACGTAGAGCTCTGTTTCTAGTAATATGGTAGATAAGTTACCTAGAAGCTTTGCTTAAATACCACAAAACATTGAGGAGAATTGTATAAGGAAACTCCCAGTTTTTTTTTTTTTTAAAGGAAGCTAGATTGGGTTGTTTTTTATGTAACAAACCTTCATGTTCTGCACATGTACCCCAGAACTTGAAGTATAATAATTTAAAAAAAAAAAAAAAAAAAGAGAGAGAAAAGGAAGTTAGAAATCAGAGCTTTCAGCTGAGGCTATAGATGCTGTAAGCTACATGGATGTGCTTTGGTCAAGGAATAGGCTGAGGCAGAAATCCAGGCATGACTCACTGGGATTGGTGCACAGGCACACACCTCCACTTCTTATATAACCGGTTTGTGTAAGCTCATACTTGGTTCTATACCACTATTGTTTGTAAAGGTATAACTGCCTTGCTGATGCTGTACAGGGCTCTTGGGCATGGCTTGGCTCGGCTTGGCATAACATGGCTCAACATGGTGCTGGTGCACAGAGAAAGAGAGAGAGCTAAAGCTGTCCGTCTTGAAGGCGAGCAGGGAGAAGCCAGGAGCCCGTCATGCCCAGAGAGAGAAAGAGTTAAGCTGCTGACCTTGAAGGCAAGGGACAGTCGGCCACACAGATGTGCGTGGGAATGGCCAGCTCAAGCAGCAGAGACAGAGCGGAGAGTGTCAGAGAGCTGATGTAGGTAAGCTGCTGAATAAAACCATATTCACGTCCTTATGACCCGTGAGTGTTCTTTGAGCTATCTGCCATTCTTCCACCCACTCCCGTCGGACCTCAGAATGGGCTAGAACCTACCCCTAGACCTAACAGATGCTCTAAAGGAGCACTCTTCAAACTCTGAAATTTCCCTTGCATCATCATGAGCCAAAGATTTCTGATTAAAGTTTGTCATAATGAAGTTGACTTAATCGACATCTACTTTTTAAAGTATAATTTGTTTTTTTCTTCAAACTGAGATGGATCTCTAAGTAGTAGAATATTCAGTAAATATAACCCCCATCCTTATTCTAGGCAATTTGAGAACTAAATTAGATGTGAAGCTTCATACAACATTTGAAAATATTGTAAACACATTGTTTTAGTCTTTTATTTTGATTGTTAATGTCAGAATTCCAAATCAAGTTGGATAAATGTAGGAGACTCAAATATTCTCACAAGGGTGCTTTTTTCCTATATTTCTAATATTTCCTCTGTAGTTTAGCCTTATTTCCTCTCTCTGTAGATGGACTCCATCTATAAAGTCAAGGAATATTAAGAGCAGCTCAGATTTGATTGCATAATTTATCTGCCACAGAGGGAAAGAGGTGTGAAGACTTCTTACCCAAAAATTATAATAAGAGTGACAAGAACTGATACAACTTGATTCTAATTGGCCTTTGATTCTGAGCTAGGTTGTCAACCCAAAACGACCGAAAGCTAAGAGAATATGCTAATCCCATTGCAAAGTCTGACACCATGCTTGGTGCCAGAGAGTTGTGTCAATTCCAGTCAAATTACAGAGATAACCAGAAAAGAAGAGATACATTGTCAAAGAAAACAGGTGTGCAGTTACTAACAGGAGAGCAAATAAGTGAGTTTATTCTTCTTCTGATATGCTCAGAACCTAAAATGTCCACAATCTAGGCTTCATATGTCATCTCATTTTATTTGCTATTTGGTGAATAGTTTTAGCAAGTTGTCTTTCTTTGAGATCTCTAGGATCAACAGATTCTTCTCCCCGCCTTTGAGCTTTTAACAGTCTGCTGAAATATTAATACATTGCAAGTGGCATTGGATAAAGGAAATCGGTTGTAGCTTGCTTCTGCCAGTAGTTACTATCAGTTATATCTTTAGACAATAAATCCGATTTCATTAAACTCCAAATTTCTTATCTGAAAAAATTCTGTGCAATATTCAATCAATTTTTTAGGCTCTAGATTCTCTTGGACCCAGACAAGTTTCCTGAGTTCTTTCAAAGTCACTGCATTTGATTACTATATTACTATATATTTGTAGAATTCATGGCTTATAAATACAACTTTTGGAAAATACTCAAATTTTTAGGTTATTATAATTGCAGATCCCTTTTTCCTCCAAGTAATATCTCCTTTCTCCCAATTGCATGCATTGTCATTTAACCTTCATGGGGTCTTAATAAGTTTAAACAATTTTGGATATTTCCAAAGGCCGGTTTTGTCTTACTTTGAATTTGAAAATCAAACAAAATACTAACTTAATCCCCTTCACATGTGTTTTTTAGCTCCTAATGAAACTGATAAAAATGTTTATTTTATCTAATATAACTAGAGGGAATATTGGTCACTGGCATTTGCATCCCTTCTTACTGTTCATCTTCAATACGTTTCATTTTAACAAATATCTTAAACAATGGCCTATGAGTTTATTTATGTATTTTCATTAATTATGAAATATAACTGACATAAAATAAGCTGCATATATTTAAGGCATAAGATGTGATAAGATTTGATATGTTATACACCCATAAAATCATCACCATAATCAAGAGTGAGTACATCCATAATCCCCAAAGACTTCCCACACCCCTTTCTAATGTCTTTTCTTCCCCATCCATGTCCAGGGCTACCACTGATCTTCTTTCTCTGTAGATTAGTTGTGTTTTCTCAAAATTTACAAAAATAAAACCATGAAGTATGGCTTGTTTCACTCAGGATAATTATTTTGCAATTCATGTATGCTCTTGTGTTTTCATAGTTCATTATTTCTTACTATTGAGTAGCTTTCCATTATAGGTATGTACTAAAATTTGTTAACTCATTCACATGATGATGGGCATTTGGATTGTTTTCTGTTTCTGATTATTACATTATAAATCTGCTATGACCATGCGTATACCAGTGTTTTTATGGATCCGTGCTTTTTTTCCTCTTGAGTAAATACCTAGGAGTAGAATGGCTAGAACTTATGATAGCTATGTGTTTAACTTTAAGAAGCGTATGTTGTCTTACAAAATGGTTGTAATAGTTTACATTGCCACCACCAATGTTTTAGTTTCAGTTGTCCTTCATTCTTGACAATACTTGGTATTGTCCGTCTTTTAAAATTAGGCAATGTAGTGTATGTTTATTGGTATACCATTGTGGTTTAATGTGCATTAGCCTAATGATTATGTTAAGCATCTTTTCTATGTATTTATTGGCCACTTACATGTTTCCTTGGGTGAAATATCTGTTCAAATATTTTGTCTACTTTTATATTGAGTTGTTTTTTAAAAAATTATTGGTTTGAGCATGCTTTATATTTTTTTGGATACAAATTCTTTGTTAATGATTTGCCTCAATTTTCTGCTAGGCTATGGTTTACCTTTTTTATTTATTTAGCAGTGTATTCTGAAGATAAAAAATTAAAAATTGAATGTGTCTAAGTTAACAATATATTCCTTATTTGATTATGTTTTAGAATCATATTTTTAACAAACCTCTGTAAACCAGTTTTTGCAAATACTTTCCATGTTTCTTGAGCAACTTTTTGTATATTGTGCATGATATAGAACAAAGTCCATTTTTTTCTTCATATGGACATAACGTTTTTCTAGCGCTGTTCATCGAACACTATCCTCCTACCAAATGTCAAAAATTATATTTGTGGGTCCATTTCTGGACTCCCTATTCTATTTTATTGATGTGCTTGTCTGTGTTGATGCCAATAAACTAGTCTTGATTACTGATGTGGTTTGGCTGTGTTGAATTGCAATCACCACAATCCTCATAGTCCCCACCTGTGAAGGCAGAGACCAGGTGGAGGTAATTGAATCATGGGCATGATTTCCCTCATGCTGTTCTCCTGATAGTGAGTGAGTTCTCACGAGATTTGGTGGTTTTATAAGCATTTGGTAGTTCCTCCTGAGTTCATTCTGCTTCCTGCCGCCTTGTGAGAAAGGTGCCTTGCTTTTGCTTTTCCTTCCACCATGCTTATAAGTTTCCTGAGGCCTTCCCAGCTCTGCAGAACTGTGAGTCAATTAATCCTCTTTCCTTTTTAAATTACTCAGTTTTGGGCGGTTCTTTATAACAGTGTGAAAACTAATACAATTACTGTAATTTTTAAAGTCTTGCAATCAATATTCTATAATTTTGTTCTCTCAAAATTATTTTGGCGATTCTAGTTCCTTTGGTTTTCATATGAATTATTGAATTACCTTGTCAATTTCTACAAAATTGTGTTGAGATTTTTTTGGGATTGTGTTGAATATTTAGGTCAATTTTGGGAAAATTTACATCTCAATAAAATTGAGTCATTAGAATTATAAAAGTGGCACATCTCTCCATTTAAGTATTCTTTAATTTCTCTCAGCAATGTTTTCAGTGCATGTCTTATATATATTTTGTCAGATATATTTTAAGAATTTTATTTTTGATGCAATCTAAATTTTTAAAAAAATTGTCAGTTGTGTCCACTGCTAGTATGTGGAAATATTTGGTTTGTTTTTATCTTTCCACCTTACTAAATCGCTTATTCATTTTAATAGCTTTTTGTAGATTGCATCAGATTTTCTACAAAGTCACAACTGTCTTCTGTAAATGAAGATAGTTTTATTTCTTCCTTTTCTCTCTGTATGTCTTTGTTTTTTGAGGACTTTTTGCACTGGCTAAAATGCCCAGTTCAATGTTAAATAGAAGCAGTGAGAAAAGACATTTTTGTCTCCTTCCTGATTTTAGGATGAAAGCACACTGTCTGTCACCATTAATTACAATGGTAGATGCTGGTTTATTGTCAATGCTCTTTGTAATATTGAATCGGTTCCCTTGTATTCCTGCTTTGCTGAAAGTTTATATCAGAAGTAAATGTTCGATATTTAAATGCTTTTTCTGAGTTTATCATATAGTTTTTCAATCTTTTAATATGGTAACTAATACTGACTTCAAATGTAAAATCAAACATTATGTATGTTTTAAGGTCCTTATATATTAAAATTTTGTTTGAAACTCTGCATCTGTGTTTATTAGGAGTAATTGTTTGTAGTTTTTCTGGAAATATCTGCCTTTGGCATCAGGGTAACTCTGTTCTCACAGAACATGCTGGGAAGCTTCTGTCCTCTTCCATTTATGTTTGGTAGAATTCACGAGTGAAGTATTTAATATGGGTGTATAACTTTCCTTGTGGGAAAGTTTTAAATTCCCTTTTTAAAATTAATATAAGACTCTTATCAAGATTTCTTTGTTTTTAAAGTAATTTGTCATTCACATTATATTGGAATTGTTGAGTATGTTGGCACAAATTTTTCATATGATTACCTTAAAATCCTGTTAATACATGTAGAATATGAACTACTGTTATTTCTTATTCTCGATATAGTTAATTTGGATCTTATTCCTCCCATCTTTTTTATTCCTGGCAAATCTGACTCAACTTTTATCAGATTTTTTCCCCTGTCTAGAGACAGTATTCAGGTACAGTAATTTTTGTTGTTCCCCAATTTTTTTTTCTATTATGTATTTTTGTTCTGAACATTGATATTTCCTTTCCTTTGCTTTATTGGGCTTAATTTTTTTTTCTAACTTAAAATGGCACATACGGTCATAAATTTGAGTACATTTTTCTAATATGGTTTCTTGTTCAATTTTATGCCTGTGCACACACATCTGGACATTCCAGTTGTCCTGATATTTTGTGCTTTCATTATCATTCAGTAAAATAATTTCTAATTTCCAATTTGACAGCTGCTTTGAACCACATATTATTAAGAAGTGCAGAGCTTTAACTTTTAGTTAGAAATTTTCCAGAGATCTTTTCTATTAATGACTTATAATTCAATTGTCAGAGCATACTTTGCACTGAGTTATTTTAAATCTGTTGACTTGTGTTATGGCCCTAAATGTACTATATCTCAGTAAGTGTTCTATGTACTCTTGAAAAGAAATGGTTTATTCTGCTGTTAATTGAATTATTCTAAAACTGTCAGTTTCTTTTTTTCCTTTTATCAGTGTAACCATTTTTTAAGTGTACAGATAATAGTGTTAAGTATATTCACATTGTTGAGAAACAGATCTCCGGAACTTTTTCATCTTGTAAAATGAAATCCTTTACCCATTGAACAACTTCACATTCTCCTCCCCACTCCCCTACCCCGCTGCAAGCCCCTGGCAACCACCATTTTATTTTCTGTTTCTATTAATTTGACTACTGTAGATACCTCATGTAAGTAGAATCATACAGTATTTGTCTTTTTGTGGCTGGCTTATTTCATTTAGCATGATGTCCTCAAGGTTCATTCATGTTGTAGCATGTGACAAGATTTCCTTCTCTTTTAAGGCTGAATAACATTTCACTGTATGTTTATACCATATTTTGTTCATTCATTCCTCCTTCAGTGAACATGTGGGTTCCTTCCACCTCTTGGCAATTGTGGTTAGTGCCGTTACAAACACGAGTGAGCTAATATCTTTGAGATCCTGCTTTCAAAACTGTAAATTTCTTTGATTTGGTTGGTAATATTCAAGACTTTCATACATTTATGGAATTTTCTATTTGTTCTATTAAGTTTTGAAAGAGTACTATCGATATCTTTAACTGCAACAGTAGATATGTATTTCCCGTTGCCATTCTATTGAGTTTTTGCTTCAAGTTCTTTGAAGCTCCATTACTGCGTACATAGAGTTTAAGACTTGCATACATACATAAAGATCTTAAATGAACTATCTCTTTATCATTGCAAAAAGAATTTTTTCATCTTTGGTGATATTCTTTGTTCTGTAAAGTAGTTTGTCTACTATCTTGCAGTTACAGCTGCTGTATTTTGATTAGTTTAGCATTGTTTATCATTGTCATTCTGCTCACTTAGGTATCAGTGTTGAAGTTTTATTCCCTTTAAGCAATAAAAAGTTAAAACTGCATTTTTATCCAATCTGACGGGTTTTCTACCTTTTAACTACAATGTTTGTCATTTACACTTAATGTGATTATTGACATGGCTGAGTTTAAGTCACTTGAAGTTGGCCATGGAGTTTATGACTGGCCATCTTCAACTTTAGTGTGAATATGGCAAATTTATTTTATTGAAATTTGAAAATGGAAATCTTTCAATTGGCCACAGAATGGAACATAGAAACAGACACCTATGTTTGCTTTTATCAAGTTGTTATGCTTTGCCTGTGTCCCCACCCAAATCTCAATATTGAATTTTAGTTCCCATAATCCCTATGTGTCATGGGAGGGACCTGTTGGGAGGTGACTGAGTGATGGGGGCGGTTACCCTCATGGTGTTTTCATAATAGTGAGTTCTCATGAGATCTGATAGTTTTATGAGGGGCTTTTCCCCCTTTTGCTTGGCACTTCTCCTTGCTGCCACCATATAAAGAAGGACATGTTTGCTTCCCCTTTTGCCATGATTGTAAATTTCCTGAGGCCTCCCGAGTCATGCTGAACTGTGAGTCAGTTATACTTCTTTCCTTTGTAAATTACCTAGTCTTGTGTATGTCTCTATGAGCAGCATGAGAATGGACTAATACACAAGTGCTAACCCTATAATTAACTGTACTATTTAAAAAGGGACTATAAATTAATTGAGGCTTCTACTGTTAAGACAGAAGCCTAGTTTAAAAGAGTTATCTAAAATGTCTTAATTTCCAAATCCCAGACCAATTTTATTTTTATAGGTAATATTATATGCTGTGCATAGAGCTAGTTTGATAAATATTTGCTAAATTGAACTTTCTGTATCTTCCAGTTTAATACTTTTTGTCTCATGCCCCCAACATTACTTTTATCAATTCCTAAGACTATGTCTAGGTTTCTAGTTCCTTCTAAAGTTTTAAACTGTCAGTATCATTAGAGGCAGTCAAGTAAGTTATCTGCAGATCCAGAAAAGTTTTGATTTCACTGCTCACATTCCCAAGGTTGTCCAGTCCCATATTCTGCCATTTTACAGTGTGGCCCATAAAAAGGAAGATAATTTTCTCACTCCTTCCACTAGCTCCAAACATGAGGAACCTCTTTATACATCCATTAAAAAAAAAGCATGATACCTTCATAAAGCTGAAGGTTGAATTATAGTAAAACAAAATCAAACTGTTTCTTGCATACAGTAAGAAATTTTATATTTTACCTTTATAGTCTCATATTATCCCTGTTAGTAATGCATTTTGTATATTTTACATCTAGTAAGAACTGAACTATTAACAAAGCTACTAATATACACACATACATGAACTTGAATCTAATGGAAATGGTTTTGATATATTCCACTCAATTGTTAACTTTTCAGAATGGATTTATGATTTAACATAGAAGACAAATGTAATAATTGTTTGCATTGTAAAGATAAGCCCCTGAGAGTATTTCTTTTTATTCAAACTATTTAGAACTATTTATGTATACATCTAAATAGTGATCTTTAAAGACAAAATGTTGAGTAATATAACATCTGGAGGCCTATTAAGTTGTTATAAGCAATAGGTCATAAAACATTTTCACAGAAAGAACTGATTCTAACTGAAATTATTGTACTGACCTATGTAATTATCTTTCTGACAAGAAAATACATGTTACTTTTAAAATAATGGTCAGAACAGAACTACAAAAGGATTTACCAAAGTCTATACTGATGCATATTTGCCTGTCATCCTCTGGTATGACAGACTGAGGACTCATATGATGAATGGTACTCCAGATAAGTTCCATTGTCAGTTCTCACTAATCTAGAACATGGCTACTTTAGCCAGGATGAGACAGGTAGTTTATAGGTCTCGTGGTGACTACATCGTATTCCAACAATAATTAGTCTTTAAAACTCAGCACTTTTTAACAGTAGTTCTTATGCTTTTGGGTGAGCATATGCTGAATAATGTTCTCCGAATGTTCTATTGGAATGGATAATTTGAAAATATGAGATTCCCTGGTGCAGGCATCAAGTCAAGTCACATTAAACCTTCATCCATGACTAAATGTAGTTCTCCTTGTGGGGCAGGAGAGAGGTGGGAAACTAAAGAAAGAGAGCAAATAGGACCGAGTTTAATGTAATACAAATAGGATTGTATTGAACTACAAGTTCAGATTGTGTTTCTGAATTTGTTAGTAGTATAGAAAGCCATATTTGTTTGTGTGTTTGTGTGTGTGTATATACATACGTGTGTGTGTGTAGATATATATATATACATATAGAAAGAGAGAGAAAGAAACAATGTTATACATGGTAGCTGATCTGAAGCCATCTCAAAAAAGCTTGTAAGTAACATATTAGCATTACTATGCTTAATATGATATTCTGGGCACAGAGGATAATAGTGTTGAAGTTAATGTTACTACTAATTTAATTTTCCAGGTGATTGAAAAATCATTTCAAGTTTCAAATTCAGAATTCCACCAGCATGATTTTCTGCTTCTAGTACTTCTTGTGAAAGATTGTATTTTCCAAAGATGACTACACATATGTACATATATAAAAATCATCCTGGTTACTTAAATGTGACGGTGATATACCTCTGTTGAGAGGCCCAATCTATGTTCCCTTTTTCCAAACCTGGGCGTACTTTTATGACCTATTTGACCAATAAAATGTGGTACAGGGATATTGCATGACTTCTGAGGTCTGACCGTAAGTGGCAATATGACTTCTCTTTTCCTTGGAAGACTTGCTGATAAAATGGAAAGGCCATTGTGTTCTGGCTGACAGTCCCAGCTAGTCCCCTAACTGACCATCAGCATCCATGGTCATACATGTGAGTAAATGAGGTTTTAAATGTTTCTAGGCCTGGATTTTAAGTCTCTCAGGCACATCCCAAACATTGTGGAACACAGACAAACCGTCCTACTGTATCCTTTCTGTATTAATGACCAACTGAAGCTGACAGATAATTATTCTTTCAAGCTCTAAGTTTTGGGGTAATTTGTTGTACAGCAATGATGTAGTCTTATGATTATGCCTGTGTTCTGCATGTTACTACCACATTTGTCCCCTGGCTACATACATTTAGCCCTTACCTTTTGGTACAATGGCAAGGCTTAGGAGCTCTGACGGTACCAATTCATCACTGGGGAGGGTAGGTAGGCTTGGAATGTGATAAAAGATACCAGGAGGAATGATTGTTCCTGCAATAACAATTGCTACAAGTATGGTGAATCCAGCAGTAAAGGAGAAAGATTAGATTCAGCAGCACTCTGAAGCCCATTAATATGTAATATCACTACAAAATTGTTTTGCTGTTTTGTTTCTATTGCTTGTAATAAAAAGAAACTATTAAATTCTAATTTAATGGTCTAAAATATTATTTTACCATTAGAATGCATTAGCAATGCTTAAACATTGAATTGTTATTGCCCTCTTGTTAAGATTTAGACAACACCTGCTTTTAACAAGTTGGTACTAATAGTAGGTATTTATTTGAAGTTGAAATTTTTCCTTAAGATGTTTGAGAATTTAAGGTAAGTGTATGAAGCTTTATTTCTAAAAAAAATCAAAGTAAATGGTTAAATGAAGTTGTACTCATGTTATTTGACCATAGATAACATTTTACACTAAAAAGAGTAGATAATTGGCAGGGGGACAGTGGATTTTGCATATGTAGATAATATTGATTAAAATGGTCAACTAGTAAACCCCTTTCTCAG
Organism: Alouatta palliata; assembly: GCA_004027835.1. Taxonomy (NCBI): domain Eukaryota; kingdom Metazoa; phylum Chordata; class Mammalia; order Primates; family Atelidae; genus Alouatta; species Alouatta palliata. The sequence goes on from PVKV010019127.1 coordinate 14,055, forward strand.
TGACATGAATAACTCAGTGTTATTGCTACTGTATTGTGCATTCTTTTCTTGAAACTCCAGAGAAAATGTCAAGTCTTTTACACTTTAGCTGACAAATTATTGGAGAAAATCTTGCAATAATAACTTGTGATTCACAGGTAATTTCTTGTCAGTGACAGATTTACAATCTCTTAATTTTTAGCCAGGTCTACTTCTGTAAATACTAAACTCTAGTATTTATTTTTTAAAACTGGAAATTAGAAACATTTGACTTAATGATGGTTGTCAATATCAATAGAATAATAGTATGAGCAGTTCTCTGAAAATTTTAAAAAATCAAGTGACATGCTTCTTGTTTTAGATTACTATATTTTAAAAGTTTTGTGGAAACATAGTCCACCATACATTATGTGTTAGAGTCTGGTCAAAATTTAAACAAAAATAAAGCAATCGCCAAACTAAAATTTCATGCAACACAACTTTTTAGATAAGAATAGAGACAGACCTTTCCAGTGACATAAGCAGGTGAATTTTCTTGGCTTTCTTTTTGACTACCTCTGTGTGATTGCTATTTCCCTACTAGAATAGACCCGTGGTTAGCTAAAGTTTAATATTTGACGTGAGTCTTACTCTATCAATGGTGGAGTACAGCCTATTTATACATTGCATTAGCTATTTTTTATAACACTATTCAAACTACAGTTGTCTTCCAGGAATACTCAACATTTAAGGTTCTAGTCAATTTTACTTTCTCTGTGAAGGCCTTCACTTATTACCACCCAAACCACTTCAGTTTCAGGAATCTCGTATATACTTCTAGCTATGTGACTGTTTTTACAATATTTGTTTCTGAACTCATTGAGGGCAGAGACTGGTCATTTTTGGAAATGGAGTTCTGTGGGACAGTGCTTGGAATGTATTACAAACTCAATAAATCTAATTTGAATGAATTGAACCCTAAATGATAAGGATATTAGAGCTTTATCTTAACAAGAGCAAAGAGTCAAAGAATGTGCAAGGCATAATTTCAAAGAGTAATTAGGCCAGAGAAGAAGAGAGTGGGGGCATAACCAGTCGATGAGGCTAGAAAGCTAGAATGGAGCCTTTAAGTCCAGCTCATCTATTACTACCCCTGAGAAAGCTTCTCTAAGCAGGGTGCACAGAAATCTGTTCTATAAATTCTTTCTAGAGTTTCCTTAACTGTTTTATACAAATTTCTAGATACTATCTGGTATTAGTCATTTGTGGATATGATTTGTCCTCTCCATTGAAAAGTGAAACTCTTCAAGGCATATTATGTTATTCTCAGATTTCTGGTCCCAGAAATGCTGTTATGGCTTCTACATAGTGGGTGTTCAATCATCATTTGTTATATAAATAAATGTATTTAAATTAAATGGCAAATAGTTATATATAGAATTCTTTAAAACTGGCTTCCAAAAGGTCATAAATCAAAAAACAGTGACATACAATGAAATTACGTGCTGGACATTATTTGTGAACTTTTCATTTCTGAAAATATAATTAGAAATAATATTTATAGTTAACTACACACATAAAACTAATACTCGAAGGAAAAATAATACCCGCTTATTTTGCATTATGAAGACTAAAGAAGTAAGCTATAGCCGTTTACTTTTATAAGAATTTTCTCCCCCTTGTTATAATAAAAATGTCCTTCGAGTCCTTAGGCATTCTAAATTTCTAGACATAAATTGAGAGCATTTTAAAATACAAGTTGTTAGACCATGATTTATTATAGTAATTATTTTCTAAAAACATAAAACATAAAAGCGCTGGACCTGAGGGCAGGGACATCTTTTTCATCCTTTCGTCCCTAAAGCTTAGTACATTCCTTTCAGAGAATAGGTACTCTATATTTTATAGTGCATACTCTATCTGTTGAACTGAACTAAACTGAGACATGCAAAAGAGTGAACATGAACATATATATTTGCACATGTCAACATGTGCATGTTTACCACAGTTAGGTTAAATAGCATTTTTCACTGCAGTAAAAATATTTGCTAACATAGTAAGGAAAAGAATGGAAAGAATACATTAGGAACCCATTATACATAAAGCATTGTAGAAGATACTAAGAACCATAAAATTCCTAAGAAATTTCCACTTTAATGGAAAAAATAGCCTATGTATAGGAAGTTAAGTAACCATTTAGAATAACAGTGCAATATATTAATGAGTTAAGTACTGAGTTGTGATGATTATTACCTTTTTTGTGTTTCTACTCATCTGTTTTTCACCCTTTCTAATATCATCTCGGTTTCCTGGAGGAAGAGCACTCTTTTCTAACTTGGTAAGGTGGTATAGCTGGGTACCTGTGTTTTTCCGTTTCAGTCTAGGTAGTATATTTTTGTGAGATATCCTTTTTGCACTATTTACGGCCAAATGACAGACAGGTGATCCTGGCCAGTAGTAGCTCACTGGGACATTGAGGCTAAACTGGTACAAGGTTGAAACATTCATAAATGATGTGCTCTATCAACGTACCTATAAGCTTGTGTAGGGGCCCCTTCTGACAGCTTTATGTTTCTATCCAGTGTGGTCATGATTATGGTTATGTTACCATTAGAGGGTCTTGATTATGGCTTGTTCAGGTTCTGGTGTTTTGAACTAAGAATTGGACAAAACACCCAAGCAAAACAGCAGAAGAAGGAAGCAATGAAGGCTTAGGTTTATTGAAAGGAAAGTAAAATCCATGGAGTGGTAGCAGGCTCCAGCCAGCAGCTCAAGAGCAATGCTTACAGAATTTTCTGAGGTTTAAATACCCTCTTTCCATCTGTTGCTTGGTTACACCCTGTGTAAATGAAGAAGAGGCCCAACCCCAGTCTGGTTGCAGGAGGCCACCCATCAGAGGTACTCCCCATTTTTTATCTTCAGATGGAAAGTGGGGGTTGCCTCTGATCCTTTTGTTACTTGGACATGGAGAGATGGGGTTTTCCTTTTGATTCAGTTCTAGGAAGTCAGCGAATATTGCCCTTAGGTTGCCTGCCTTCAGACACTATTCTCCTGCCTCAGTTATTCACCCTTTCCCTCAGTCCTCTGGGTGGTCTTTCAACCTACTGGAAACAGCTGCAATTGTTGAAAGTTAGGTGACATTGCTTGTTTTGTTCTTATTTCTTTATATATATTTTTTGTTAATTCAGCTTTTTAAAAGTCCCAAGTAAAATAACTATTAAATATTTCTAGTAAATACTAGAGAAGGCCAGAGGTAAGAGAGAGTTCTATGCTGCAGTGCGCTGAAAAAAGTAATTTCCAAAGAAATATTTGATGTGGGAGTTTGAAGAATAGATACAAATTAACCAATGTTAAATGAAGAAGGCAGGCTATTTAGTGATGAGGAAAACATAGTATTAAGTATTGGAAACTGAAGATCATGATCTGTATCTGGGAGAGAGAGTAAGTAGAAATAATTTTATGTTGAACTGCAAATATAGAGTAGAAAACAGGTTGAGAGCATATTTTGAAAATCCTGACTCTGGGTTTAAGTGTTGGTCTTTATTACATAAAACATTTAAAGGTGAAACAAAGTTAGACTGCAAAAGAGTAAAGCCCTACTTTAGATAAGAAACAACTAATATTAACTACAGATCAATAAAATGAACATTATTTTTTCTTTTTTTGCCTTGCTATTGAGTCGTTTCAAATTAGGTAAGTATACCCATCACACATAACAATAATATTAGTATTATAAATATATAAATCCTGACTATATAAATTAACAAGAAAATTACGTATTTTATCTTATATAGAGTGAGAAAAAGCTAAGTCTTTTAAAATAAATTTTTGAGGTTGTATCTTAAGATTGGTAGAAAACGAAAACTGAGACAAGAAGTAAATCACAAAATTACAAAGTATCTACAATGAGATTCTTGAGATTTAAAAGAGAAACTTAGAGCTTTTTATCATAAAGGAAAAAAGGAAATTGCATTGTCATGTACAATTACGTCAGTATTGATGTATCATCCACACCATTCAGTATCTAAAATTTGACTGGGCCTAAAATAGTCACTGTGATTTCCATGCCAAATTAACAAGATAAATTACAGAGCATCATTTTATTGCTATTGTTGATGAAAAGTAAAAGTTGCAATCAGTCATCTAAATGTATTTTGGCATTATGGTTTAGGTAAACATCTGGATTTTGATAGACATGTTTTGGTTTTCATTATCTGCACAAAGTTACGCTCAGATTTCCATACTTTTAGGGAATTTATTCTATCGATTTGGTTTCCAAGGTTTTAGCTATTGATTAATCTGGTTTTAATTAAGCATAACACTAAATAATGGAGTGTGCTGTACAAATGGTAGTCATTGGCCATATCTTGCTATGGAGCTCTTAAATTATGCATAGATTAAATTTGAGATGTGCTCTAAGTGTAAAATACATACTGACTTTTGAAGACTTAGTATGAAAAAAGAATTACACATACATGTTCATATAGGATAAAATATATATGGATAAAACATTTTGCTAAACAAATTTCACTTGTTTCTTTTCGTTTTTTAATATGGTTACTAGAAACTTAAATTTCCACTCGTGGCTTGTATTATATGTGTACTTGACAGCACTGATCCAGAGCCTGAAGTGATGAAATCATTGTAGCTGAAGAGAGAAGGCTGCCTTCTCTCTCCTAGATTCTCTGATCAAATAGCCTGAGGCCTAATTGTGGATACAAAGTGCTTCATTATAATCAGTGATCTTCATATCTGGGAAACCAGTATCTAAGCATCCTTGATTGTCGCTTGTATCATGAAGATTTAGCAGTGAAAGTTGGATAGCTTAGAATATGGGGTCAGTGTTGATGGACGAAGGGTTTCCAGCCTCCCCCTCCATCTTGACCTAGAGGCAGGAGAGGATATGCCTATTTCAATGGGCAGTGGCCGTGTGTAGGGGCTGCCCAGGAACTGTGGGGCCTCCACGGCAGGGCAGTCATGAACTGTGCCTTCACTCCTAAGATCAATTGAATATTGGATCCGTGAGCTGACTAAGTGCACTGGCTTGCTATTGAATAAAATGTGCCTTTTTCAGTGACAGATTTGTTTTAATTCAAATACTTTGGTGTTTTTTTTTTTTTTTTAATTGCAAAGCATCAAAATTGGGTTTTAAAAGCTGCTTATCTTCATTATGTTTTCCCAGAGGGTGGCCTAAGATTTCCCATGTCACCATATGTACAGAAAACATTATTTTGAATAAATGTGGATTCACAAGTGCCATTAATCAAATTTACAAGATTGTTTTCTAATATGCTTTGCCTGTCAACTTTCTTAGTAATTCTTTTACACCCCACAGTGAAAATGACCCATCATGCAGTCTGTTGATGGCATTCATTGAATTAGAATTAGTCTTACAATAAATCTCACATACTTTAAAGTACAGTAATCAAGGGGATATGTTACTTAGCGTTCAGCATTTCCATCTGTTGTGCATTGATAATCACCGGGTATTTCAGTCCAGTGCCAGAGCGTAGATCTGCTCTGCCTACACATCTAAAAAAATAGGCAATGCATTTGTAAGCTCCTCATTTGATGTGCTGTAATACAAAACATTTCCCAAAGAATTTTATAAAGGATAAGCCTACATATCGTGAATATATTAAATGTTTAGACAGCTTTTTATTTCAGGCATATACCTACACAATGTAAAATCTTATATGTAGGTGTCCTTGTTTTGCATAGTGTCATGTTACTGACAGCTTGCATAGATGGGAATGGAGTCCTCTTTCCTAGGTTCCATGGTAACTAGCAATTGCTCAACTGTCTAGGAAAGCCATATTCCTAACTATGAAACTCTGAAATTTCAATTAGACATTATACCATTAAGTATAAAATTAGAAATAAAGACAAGGACCCTTGTAGTTAATTCTCAGATATTTTGTGCCAAATTGTGTGATATTCCTAAATTCACTGGAGACTCCTGAACTACTATGGATTTAGAGAGAAAAGTCATTTTCTCAATTGTCTTTTTACCATTTTATCTTTTCTTTCATATTTATGCTACAAAAATTGAGTATAAATCTGGTTGCAGTGCAGACTAAGCATGCCAAAATGATAGAGCAATTTAGGAAATGTTTTGTAAGGTTCTTATCTTTTCTTTCATATTTATGCTACAAAAATTGAGTGTACATTAAGCTGCAGTGCAGGCCAAGCATGGCAAAAATGATACAGCAATTTAGGAACTATTGTAAGGGAGAGTCAAACCAACACAGTGGCATAATGCCAATTTGCACCCTATTGACAAGTCCCAGATTTACTCACTTTGGTAAGATTGTTCTATAGAAAATTTATATTTATCCTAAAACATAAATTTCCAAGCTTTGTGTATTACTGGAGAGGATTTTATGTGTAGAGAATTGGGAAGCAATCAAAACTGCTGATTTTAATTTGGTCTGTTTGAAAATATTGAGAAGATCCAAGGCAATATAAGGCTGACATCCATGTCCTTGTTCCTATAACATGACCCCTCCTCGCCTAGGATATTTTCATTCATCTTAACGCCTTTGCCAGTACAAATGACCTATCCAAATAATAATGTTATAATACATTGCCAAGAAATATATTATTGCCCTGAGTTATTTTTAAACATCTCATAATAACATTATGAAGTTGGCATCACAATTATCTCATTTTTCAGAAGAGGAAATGAAAGCTAAGAGGAAATGATGTATACAGATTACCTAAGCAGCAAGTGAAAGAGTCAAACCTTGGAACCTGAACTCATCCGGTCTAATTCCATAGCCTTTCACTGACATACTATGTTGCAACTCCCCGCTTTCTCATGGAGAAATCCTTAACTCCCCACTTTCTCATGGAGAAATCCTTAACTCACTGCTTTCTCATGGAGAAATCCTTAACTCGTCTTGAGTTTCTGGTGTGTTATCATTCATCTTCTCTCTCATTTCTTTATTACTCATTGTTTCTTTAATCCTTTGGAATTTCATCTTATTTTTCAAAACTTTGCTGAAACTACAAACCTCCCAAATTTCTACTTTATCATTATCAACTTAGCCTCATTCTTTTTGGCTTTATTCAAATGTCATCGGATACCATTAACTAGGTCAGCCTCTTAAATATTTCTCCGTCATTTTGATAGCAGCATATTAAACTATTTATCTTTCCTTTTTCATAGTGCTTCTATTTCTCATTTGCTGGCTCTAACTACAAGTATTTCTGTGTTTTATCTTTGATCCTCTTTCTTGGTAATCCATTTTAATAGCTTCAGCTCTTGTTTCTAAGATGATAATGCCTTATTTTTTACTGAGAGTCTTAAAGTCTCATTGGATGTTCGTTCTAATATTTTGAATTGTCTAATGTTTACTTCCACTGGGACACTTGCAACTCTATTCCAAGGCTCATCTAAGAGGAAGATTTGATCCTAAAGAAGGAAATTGCTCCAGCACTTTGTTGCCAGATTAATAGTCACACAGCAGCATTCTCACCATCTCTCTTCCCTCTTAAGAGCAACAAAACAAAATAAACAAAAATAAACAATAAATATTTACTCTTCTTCTATGTACTTGTCTGGATCTTCAGAACTAGTTTAATTTGATGTTTACTTATTAGTCCCTCTTGACAGTACTCCCTTTTATTGCCTTCCTGTGTTCGCCCGTGTCCCATGTTTTTCCTTTCTTTCTCCTTTTTTCTCCCATCTCATTGTCCAAAAATACATCATCTCCATTGCCCATAATTTTACCTTTTTTTTCTGTTTGTCATGGTGTTTATTATTCTTCCTGCTTATCCAAATTTTTGTAAATTGTGCTGGCAAAGTGAAACCCAATATCTTCCATTAGATGGACCACTTCTCTGCCTCCTCTTCATGTCTTTTGAATTGTTGAATATTCCCGGAATACTTGACTCTTAGTATAATAGTGCCTTTTAACATTTCTTAAATTTGCGTGTGTGTTACTCATTCTTTTATGGTGACAACCATTTTTTTTCTTTCCTATTCTTTCTATAATGCAGCAGTGCTAAGCACACAATAGGCGTTCAAGTAAACACTGATTTTGATGAATTATTGATCATCAAATACATGTCTGTTTCTCAAAAAACTAAATGGTGACTTAGCTCCTATTCTATGTGATGTGACAAGAATTCTTTTCAAAAGTGACATGTGTTACCATGTTGGTGATAAAATAACTCCTAAGTTCTTCAATGAATTCTAGTGACTTTATACTTAAAAACCCAATGAACTATAATTATTCAGACATTCTAGAAAGATACCTGGTACAAAGCTTACTTCTCAACCATAAATGAGACATACATAAATATGAATTTGAATGACACCCATTTAAACTACCTTTTTTGAATGGTTACTACTTTGAACTGTTCATTTATTTGTGACTTCAGCTACCACTTAGCTGTCATATAATAGCATTTATATACACTGTCCTCATTCTATTGTCTTTTATCCTTCATCTACCCTTGGTTACATGGCATCAGAGACTTATTGCTACATAGCTGCAGTGGCTGATTCATGTAACTGTTACTTATAGCTTTTTGTACTAATTTGTATTTGTTTTTGTCAATAGGAAGATAATTTAAGACAAAAATAAAGCTTTGCTTTTCTCTAAATGCCCTGTGGGTATATTGTGGTCCATCCAAAGATATTTCTGATTGTATAACTGCATTTATTGAGTAAAACCTTAGCCTGACAGTGAAAGACTGTTTTCACCATGTGCAAGAGGCTATTTGTCAAAACTGACCTTTCCTGTGAAACGGCTACAGTTATTAGTTGATTCAAGTGTCAAAGCCCCATCATAAGATAAGGAAGTCAGCTAGGAAATTTTTTCTCATTTGATAATAGGTTTCCAAAAGAGTTATAGATGGATTTGATGTTTCTGTCTAGGCTTGAAAACTTAGCCTGAAATATACTCGAAACAATTTAGGTAGCCACCTTTGTTGAACTGAGTTATACATCACAATTTTGGTTTCCTTATAGATTATTCATAAAATCCTAACATTCTGAGCAATATCTTCTTTTCATTTATGTTTTACCTTTAACACATAAGCAATATACAGAAAAAACATAAGATAAACAAAACTGTCTACGATACATTATTTTATAGAATGCGACTTTAAACAACAGATGACAATGAAGTCTTATGAAACTCAGATACAGATTTTATAGGATGGATGTTCTATGAATGACAATTTATAATTCACTGTAAAATAAAGTACCATAGTTCTATAAACAAGATCTATAGTATAAATAAAAATTAATAAGCATGAGAAGTTCAAAACCCATTAAAAAAAAACATCAGGAGCCAGGCACGGTGGCTCACGCCTGTAATCCCAGCACTTTGGGAGGCCAAGGTGGGCGGATCAGGAGGTCAGGAGTTCGAGACCAGCCTGGCCAATATGGTGAAACCCTGTCTCTACTAAAAATACGAAAAAAAAAACTTAGCAGGGCATGGTGGTGGGCACCTGTAAGCCCAGCTACTTAGGAGGCTGAGGCAGGAGAATTGCTTGAACCCGGGAGGCGGAGGTTGCAGTGAGCTGAGATCATGCCACTGCACTCCAGCCTGGACAACAGAGAGAGACTCTGACTCAAAAACAAAACAAAACAAAAAAACCAAAACTTCATCAGGAAAACTTACAATGGGATTAACAGTACAAATTTCTTAATGCAGCAGACTATAGACATCCTTCTACATATTGACACAATTCTTAGATGTAAAGGGTATGCCACGATTGTCAGGCTTGCACAGATTTTATAGAGTTAAAACATAATCACATGAAATAGAAGTATTGAAAGAAAATAGACTTTTTAATTGGAAATAAAAAGTGTAAAAATTACGCTTTCAAAGTACAGAAGATAGGACAATGGGAAAATAAAGAAGCAGAAAGGGAGAAATTTTTCAAAGGCAAAACAAAAGAATTTAGCATAAAAATCATGAAGGTGGTAGGTAGGCTTTAAGCCTCTTTCCATGATGAAAGCATCCCAGCGAGAAACTAATGTGCCTTGTATTGGCTAGTGCAGCATGATGTCAGCCATCAGGAGAGCTAAAAATAACCTTCCTAAATCCATCTTTTTGGCATAGAAGATGTCACCTTGAAGGTAAGAATAGAAATGTAAACATCATAGATACATGTTGATTATAGGTTTGTCTACATGAAGATACCAAGTGCTACAGAAATAAGTAAATTGGAATAAAAGGGGCATGAGTAAATCTCTAAATGCCAATGATTTTTAAAAATTCAGTTTTATGTTTAATTGGCAGATATAATTGTATATATTTATGGAGTATGGTGTGATGTTTCAACACATGATACATTGTAAAATGATCAAATAAGGCTAATTAGCATATGGATCACCTCTAAAATTTATCATTTCTTGGTGCTGAGAACACTTAAGATCTCTCTCAGCTATTTTGAAATATGTAATTATTATTGACTGTAGTCATCCTACTGTGCAATAGAACACCAGAATTGATTCCTGACATCTAACTGAAGCTTTGTACCTATTGGCCAATGTTTCCCCATTTCTCCATCTACTCTGCTGTACCCCCACCAGCTTCTGGCAATCACCATTCTACTCTCTGAGTTCCACTTTTTAGATTCCACATGTAGGTGAGATTATATTGTATTTATCTGTCTGCCTGGCTTATTTTACTTAACATAATGTCTTCTAGGTTCATCCATGTTGTGAATGACAGAATTTCTTTTTTTTTTTTTAAGGCTTAATAGTATTCCATTGTGTATATATGTCATATTTTAAAAATCTGTTTGTTGATGGACACTTAGGTTGCTTTCAAATGCTGGTAATTAGGATTAATGCTGCAATAAACATGAGAGTACAGACATCTCTTCAGCATACTGATTTTAATTCCTTTAGGTATATATGTCCAGCAGTGGTATTGCTGCATCGTTGAGTAATTCTATTCTAAGTTTTTTGAGGAATCTCCATACCGTTTTCCAAAATGGCTATACTAATTTACAATACCAAAAGCAGTGTGTAAGTGTTCCCCTTTCTCCATAGTCTCTCTAACACTTATCTATCATCTGTTTGATAATAACTGCTAAAATAGATATGAGGTGATTTCTCATTGTGGTTTCAATTTGCATTTTTCTAATGATTATAGATGGTGAACAGTTTTTCATACATCTGTTAGCCATTTATATGTATTCCTTTGGAAAATGTGTATTCAGGTCCTTTTCCCATTTTTTAATAGAGTTACTTATTTTCTTGTTATTGAGTAGTTTGAGTTCCTTGTATTACATAATCTGGGCATTAGCCCCTTATCCAATGCATGATCTGTAACTCTTTTCTCTCAGTATGTGGGTGATCTCATCACTCCGCTGTTTCTTTTGCTGTGCAGAAGCTTTTTAGTTTGATGCAATTACATTTGTCTGTGTTATGCTTTTCTTGCCTGTGCTTATGGGATCATATCTAAGAAATCACTGTCCAGGCCAATATCAGGGAGCTTTTCATTTATATTTTCTTCTAGTAATTTTATAGTTTCAAGTTTTACCTTTAAGTCTTCAATCCATTTTGAGTTGATTCTTTTATAAGGGGTGAGATAAAGTTTCATTTTTATTCCTTATGTGGATATCCACCTTTTTGCAGCCCCGTCTATTTAAAAGACCGTCTCTTCCCCATTGTGTGTTCTTGGCTACTTTGAAAACCAATTGACTGTAGATACATGGACTTATTTTGGCACTCTCTATCCTATTCCTTTGTTCAATATATCAATTTTTATTTTGCCGGTACCATGCTATTTCGATTCTATAGTTTTGTAATTATTTTGAAATCAGGTAGTATGATGCCTCCAGCTTTGTTATTTTTGATCAAGATTGCTTGGGCTATTTGAGATCTTTTGTGGTTTCATGTAAATTTTAGGCTTTCTTTTCTATTTCTGTGAAGAATGACATTAGAATTTTGATAGAAATTGCATTAAATTTGTTGATTGCTTTAAGTGTGAATCTTAATCTTCTGATCCGTGAACATGGGACATCTTTCCATTTATTTATGTTATCTTCAATTCCTTTTATCAGTGTTGCATATAGAGCTTTCATTTCCTTGGTTAGGTTTACTTCTATTTTTTGATGTTTTGTAAATGGAATTTTCTTTATTTTTCAGACAGTATCTTAATGTATACATATGCATGCTACTGACTTTTGTAAGTTGATTTTTGCATCCTGCAACTTTACTGAATTTCTCAGTTGTAAAACTTTTCTTGTGGAATCTAGGTTTTTCTAAGTATAAAAGATCATGTCATCTGTAAACAGGCTAATTTGGTTTCCTCCTTTCAATTTTTGCATGTTTTTTATTCATCTTTCTTGCCTAATTGCTCGGGCCAGGACTTCCAGTAATATGTTGAATAGCAGTGGTAACTGTGGAATTCTTGTCTTCCTGATCTTAAAGATAAAGCTGTCAGCTTTTCACTGAGCATGATGTCACTGTGAGCTTGTCACATATGGCTTTTATTGTGTTGAGAAATATCTTTGTATGCTTTATTGAGAGTTGTTATGGTGAAAGTATGTTGAATTTTGTCAAGTGCATTTTCTGCATCTATTAAGATGATATGGTCCTTCAATTGGTAGTATAGTGAATTACCGTGTTAGTCCATTTTCAGGCTGCTGATAAAGACATCCCTGAGACTGGGCAATTTACAAAAGAAAGAATTTTAATGGATTTACAGTTCCACATGGCCGAGTAGGCCTCACAATCATGGCAGAAGGCAAGAAGGAGCAAGAAACATGTTACGTGGAGGACAGCAGGCAAAGAGAGAGAATGAGAACGTGTGCAGGGAAACTCCCATTTTTAAAACAATCCGATCTCGTGACACTTACTATCACAAGCAACAGTACAGGAAAAACCCACTCTCATAATTCATGTATCTCCCACCGGGCCCCTCCCACAACACTTGGGAATTATGAGAGTTGCAAGATGAGATTTGGGTGGGGACACAGAGCCATACCATATCAGTTACATTTGTTGATTTGCGTATGTTGAATCAATCTTCCATCCCAGGGACAAATCACTTGATCATGATGAATGATCTTTTTAATGTACTAAATACAGTTTATTGGCATTTTACTGAAGATTTTTATATCTGTGTTCATCAGTGATATTGGCTGATGTAATATTTTACATCAGTCTATTTGTCATGTAATGTCTTTATCTGGTTTTAATATGAGGGTAATGCTGGCTTTGTAAAAGGAGTTTGGAAGTATTTCCTCCTTTTTACATTTTTGGAAGAGTTTGAGAAGCATCTGTGTTAGTTTTTCTTTAAATGATTGGTAGAAATCAGCTGTGAAGCCATCTGGTCCTGAGCTTTTCTTTGATGGAATAATTTTTATTACTGATTCAATCTTCTTACTTATGGTCTGTTCAGATTTGCAAATAAAAATGGAAATGTAACATACCAAAACTAATGAGATGCAGCAAAAGCAGTTCTAAGAGGTAAGTTTATAGCAATAAATGCTTATATAAAAAGAAAGATCTCTAATAACCTAACATTATACCTCAAGAAACTAGAAAAAGAACAAATCAAGCTCAAAGTTAGCAGAAGAAAATAAAGAGATCATAGTAGTAAAAAATAAGGGACTAGAAAAACAAAAGGTAAATTAAGAGCTGTTTCTTTTTAAAAGCAAAACATAATTGTTAAAAACCTATAGCTAGATCTAGAAAAAGAGAAGACTCAAAATGATAAATGAAAGAAGAGACATTAGGACTGATAACACAGAAATACAAAAGATCCTAAGAGACTTCGGTGAACAGTTATACACTAACAAGTTAGACAATTTAAAAAATGGGCAAATTCCTAGCAATGTTAAACCTACCAAGACTGACCCATGAAAAAATCGGAAATCTCAACAAATTCTTGATCTAATCCATCTCTTCAAGGCTGTTGTGTCTTATTTTTTTTTTTTTTTTTTTGAGGTAGGGTCTCACTCTGTTGCCCTGGCCAGAAGGCCAGAGGGCACTGGCACAGTCTTGGCTCACTGTAGCCTTGACCTCCCCAGGCTCCAGTGATCCTCCCATCTAAGCCTCCTGAAAAGCTGGGACTACAGGCATGTTTAACTATGACCGACTAACTTTATTTTTTGTAGAGACAGGATTTTGCCATGTTAAGGCTGTTATCTTGAAAACTAGTGCATCTCTCCCTAGTCTTGGCTTTGAATGGTACCGTAAATTATATAAATCTCCTGCAAACTGAAGCTAAAGGATAATCATAACAATCAATGGAAAACTTATTATTCTATAACCTGTACAAATTTTGTTTGAAAATACCAAACACTTCCTCACTGTCACTTATATATGTATAGAAAAATGAAAAATAGTGTAACTAGTAATTATTTATACTGCATTGTAGACATTGCTAACGCTAAGAATTAAGGTGTTTTATTTCATTGTAAGAAACCTACCAGGAATACTTTTGAGCGGTGCTTGCCTTTTTCTCATTGCATAGCTTACAATATGAAGCAAGCATCTTTGCCTACAAGAATTGTCATACCCCTTTCTGAGTTTGCATTAGCTTTCAACATTTTCTATTTTCTGCCTTCAATGTTGTGTAATATCTGAATTCCTTTAACAAGATGTTTTTCTCCCAATTTTCTTGTAATCGTAATCACTTTTCTTATTTATGTGTAAGTTCACCTCTGTGGCAATTTTCTGGCTGTAAGTCAAGTCTAAAGTCTCTTGCACAACAGCTGTGTTCAAATCCCCACAGTGTATTTCTTCCACTTTCCATTTCCATTTGAATTTTAGCCAATTCCTCTTTCAGTTACCTAGTTTTATAAAGATGTTCAGTTTATCACCAGGAGAAAAGCAGGTAACACAAGTACAAGCTTTACTGTCTGTGCCTGAACTAAGTAACAGATGTACAGTGAGGAGCCACCAGTAGACTTTGAAGTAATTAGTGTGGTCATGTATCGTGATACACATGCTATTTATGCAGTAGTCTGCATACTGAAGAGCTGGCAGCAAAGTTTATACTTCATGAAATTATAGTTAATATACTATGCTAACTGAAATCCAAACTGCTATGTAAACCACGGTAACTTAAGCTCAAGCAAATATTGAATTTATGCAAAGTACAGACTGCCTGTGTGTGTATATGCAATTGTGAATGCTTCATTGTGGTGTTTGGCTTATGCATGTCTATCTTCTTGCAGGCCTCAAATATTCTCTCTCTCTCTCGGAATGTGACCTTAAAAGCTGCATACTTGTTTTTAAAACACCTTTAAATGCCCATAGTTACCTCTGTATCAACTTTTGACATCTCCATACTCCTTGTGATGTTGTCATATGATGATTTTAGGATTTTCCTATAATAATCTATAAAGGTATTTTATACTCTCACTTTGAAGAGTACCTTTTGCTGGAGGAGAAGATATGGGAAGTTGGGTAATTGGGGCATAGTGAGCCATCTGATCCACACAGATAAGAAAAGTCTCAAACTAAGCTATAACTTTATTTTTAAATGACCTCATTTGTGTGATCTGAATATACACTGACAAGATTTAGATAATATTATTACTATTTTTTATTATTAAACATATTCCTTTTCAAACCAAGCTATCTGTAATATACCATTAAGCCCATATTTATTAAAATATTTCAATTTTAATGTTTTATTAAATAATATGTAATGTACATACATACCAATGTGTATGCTTCATATATAATGTGTATACATGCTCATACTACATACGTATTACATTATGTCAACAGCAGCAATTTAAATATAAAATTTCAAATGTATAAAATTTATTTGCTTATTTTGGCATTACTTAAAAATCTTGGGTACTCACAAAAAGAGGATCTAAGTTTCTTTTCTGAAGGTTTTTTTAGTAGCACAAACCTCTTAGTGTCATAGAATTTCAGAACTGGAGGAGATCTTAGATTATTTGTGTATATCTTTCACTTTATTGATGAGAAAAAGGGAAATCAAAGAAGATAAAAAAATTGAAAGTGGGATCATATTTTCTCAACTCCATGTAGTAAAAATATTTCTATGATGTTTATAATCTGTAAATTATAGTTTTGTATTTATCATTTAATTCTCACAATAACCCTCTGAAGTCAAGCAGTAAGAATTAAGGCATCCGTACCAATAGAAAACGAATTTAAAGGAGTTAGACGTCTTTCCCTGAGGTGACACAGCTGGCGAGTGGAGAACTGATGCTCTCATCTTGTCATTGTGGAGCCAAGGCTTTATCTGTTACCCACCTGTGGCTTTTGTGATTGGAAATGGAAACAGTGTCCATGTGTAGGTGCAGAATCTCATTTACAGAAACAACTACATAAAGCATTGAGTGATTTTCTGCATAAACTCTTGGAAACCTTGATCTTGTTTTTTTCCTTAAGGTTGGCAGGTGTTATCACTTTAATCTGCAAAATATAATTTACTTAGAACTACTTTTAATTCAGGGTTACACCAAAAGCTTTCTATATTCATATAGAGTGAAAATGATTAGATTACCTAATCTGGGAATGCAGACTGTATTCCTTTTAAATCATTTGTGTACTGTTAATGCTTTGGATGTAGAGCAGTCTAGGTGGGCTCTGAGCTCAGTTACCCTGTGTCTCTTCCCACTTCTACCACTAACTTGTGTGGCAGTGCCTGCATTCATTGGTTGACTCCTCCAAAGGGCTCCTAAACATTGTAGACAGCTTTTCATTGTGTTGCATACATATATTCAGAACTTCCTTTCTACTGAAATATTTGTTATCTAGCTAAGAATGTTAGAAATACTGACACAAATCACATACATTTGTTAAAGGCATTCTAATTCAACTAGTTCAATTTAAATTACAGTCAATGTTAACAGAATGACTTTACAATGAAATCTACTCATAGCAAATCAGTTCCTATTGTACTAACAGTGAATGACTTCTACTACTTTTACCAGAAGTTTTACTTCCAGGGCAGCAGGTCCCATAACCTTAAAAGTGGGGGAAAATGTTCTTGGCACTTTGTGGCATCACGTCATATTTCAAGATATACCAGAAAAACCAGGATGACAAATGGCTTTCTCCCTTCAATGGAGTTTATCAATTTCAGCCACATTATTTTTATCTTATCTCTCTTCAGCTGTCAGCTCATCCAACTGCTTAGACTTTTCCTTATAAATCAATATCTTCATTCTTTAAGTGATTTTTAAAAAATACAGAGTTTTCAAAATTGTTGAATTCCAGAACAAGATCCTAACTTTCTAATGGCGTATTTCTCTAAACACATAAAAAGATTTATATTCTCTAGCTTAATTGTAGTGAAAAAAGTAGTTTTCATCCAAAGAACTTGGTTAAAAAAAAGTTATATTTATGGTTGTAAGTGTGGTTAGATTAGGAACGTATCAGCCGTTACCACAGTATTGGTCTAAGAAATGCTACTGAGTGATGCTATGAGGATTGGTGTTTTGACCTACACAATGATTGATGTTTTAGTGCGGTGGTCGCCAGACTGGTTTCATTGAAGACAATTTTTCCATGGACCTGGGGGGTGAAGGCTTCGGGATGAAACTGTCACCCCAGATTATCAGGCATTAGCTAGATTCTCATAAAGAACATGTAACCTAGATCACTCGTGTGCAGTTCACAGTGGAGTTTCCGCTTCTATGAGAATCTAATGCTGCTACTGAAATGACAGGAGGTGGGACTCAGGCAGTAATGCTCGCCCTCTGCTCGTCTTCTTCCTTCTGGCCTAGTTACTAACAGGTCATGAACCTGTACCCGTCTGTGGCTCAGGGATAGGGACCTCTTTTTAAGAGTAAGAGTGAAGCATATTCTCAAAAAACATTTGCAGTATAAGGGGATATAATGGTGTGTTAGGATAGTGTGATGGCAAAATAGCTACTATCAGGATAAATTAGAAGAAAAGTCCTGCAATATTCAGTCGTGAGGGTTATGAACTAATAGAGAAGCAATACCAACTTATATTTGAGACACTGAAAAATTACACTTTTTTGAACCTAAAGAGTCTTATTTAAGGCATTACTTCTACATATTATCCACAATTCTTTTTTTTTTTTTTTTTTTTTTTTTTTTTGAGACTCAGTCTTGCTCCGTCACCAGGCTGGAGTGCAGTGGCACAATCTCAGCTCACTGCAACCTCCTGGGATCAAGCGGTTCTTCCGTCTCAGCCTCCCACGTAGCTGGGACCACAGGCGTGTGCCACCATGCTTGGCTAATTTTTTTGTGTTTTTAGTAGAGATGAGGTTTCACCGTGTTGGCCAGGATGGTCTCAATCTCTTGACCTCGTGATCTGCACGCCTCAGCCTCCCAAAGTGTTAGAATTACAGGCGTGAGCCACCGTGCCTGGCCCACAATTCTCTTTTTTGTGAGACAGGGTCTTGCTCTGTTGCCCATGCTGTAGTGTAGTGGCACAATCATAGCTCACTGAAATCCTGAACTCTTGGGTCCAAGGAATCCTCCCACTGCAGCCTCCTGAGTAGTTGGAACTGCAGGCATGCACCAGAATGCCTGGATAATTTTTAAGTTTCTTACAGAGACAGGTCTTGCTATGTTGCTGCCTAGGCTGATTTCAAATGCCTGGCCTCATGTGATCCTCCCACAACCTCCCAAAGTGCTGGGATTATAAGCATGAACCACTGTGTCCAACCTAACCACAATTCTAATCTAGTTAAGAATAATTTGGAGTCAGACTATGTGATATTTTAAAACTTGTGGTACCACTGCGGATACCAGATAAGGTGTTTTGTATCCTTGTTCCATAATTTCCTCATCTCTAAAATGAGGATAAAAATCTTATTTCAAAAAGACAGTATAAATTATATATGAGAACATGTATGTAAACCATTAGTTACATAACATGAGCTCACAAACATTAGCTAAAATTCCTTTCATTATTGCTATGTGCAAATCACTATGAGGAATCCAAAATTAAAAACAGCAACAACAGCAGATACTGTTCTTTTCCAAGAAAGGAAAGCTACCTACTTACACGTTATATAAGATAGTGAATAGAAGGAACCTAATTTATAGTGACTGAAATTTGAAATCTGTGCTTGGGTGTTACAGCAAATTTAGATGATCGAAAGCTCTCAGATTAGAACTCTGCAGATTTATTTCAGTCCAGATATTTAATATTACTTGAAGCAGTTGTTTTTGTGGTTCATAATTTTCATTAAATCAAACCTTAATTTAAAAGTTTCTGCCTGGAGACACTTCCTTTGAAATCCTAGGTGAGGCTCAGTAGGACTGTTGCCTGTTTATGACAATATTAAATGTCAGGCTGACAAATGTCAGCTCAGCAGATGGATAATTGTATACATTCACACTACTAATGGACAGATGTATTTTAGCATAAATTGTAATGAAATCTGACTAAAGTCATAGCTCATATAGGTATAATCTTATTTATAAATGCTAATGTTAACATATAATACACATTTATACAGTTCTAGTTCAATAGTGACAAATAATTATGTATGAACACTTTTTTTTTTTTTTTGAGCCCAGGCTGGAGTGCAGTGGTGCAATCTTGGCTCACTGCAACCTCTGCCTCCAGAGTCCTGGTTCAAGCAATTCTCCTGCTTCAGCCTCCTGAGTAGCTGGGATTACAGGCGTGCACCACCACGCCTAGCTAATTTTTGTATTTTTAGTAGAGATGGGGTTTCACCATGTTGGCCAGGTTGGTCTTGAACTCCTGACCTCACGATCTTCCTGCCTTGGCTTCCCAAAGTGCTGGGATTACAGGTGTGAGCCACTGTGCCCAGCCAAACACATCTTAATACTAGGAACTCTACATTAAACATAGGTGACTTAGTTGCATTTCTGAAAGCAGAGTCTGAGAGAAAGGCTTCAGTGCTTGAGACATGACTCTAACAAGCAGGAGTGAAGAAGCAGGGAAGGATGAGAATGTGATCAATGTCATCCTAGTAGGCAACAGGGACTGAATTTAGCAGGGATGTCAGTGAAGCGTATAGAATATGCCTTAGAATTGCCTGCAGGCTGTGGCATTTGTCCACCAACAGCTGTTCTGCATTGGTTGATGGTGGTCCCAATGTTGTTGATTATCCCTCACTTCTGTAATGCATTTGTGTGGGTCCAGCCAGTCAGAATCGCAGACTGAAGATGACTCTACAACAGAAATCTGGAAGCGGTTGGAAAGGCGATGGTGGTGGAACACTAATTTTAAGGGCCAGTTGACGTGTAATTGTCCACTTTGGCTGTAGATAAACATGGAGGGGGCCAAGGGGATGAGGAGGGGCAGCAAAAGCATCTTCTGTTCTGCTTTCGTTCTGTCTGCCCTTGGTGTTGCCTGGATCTCTAAGTCTACTCCATTACTCCATTACCAAGTCAGTAAGATGGTGGCCAGCCACAATTTCTTACACAGACTTATAGGAAGCGTGTGGTACAAGTTTGAGTCCCCATTGCTGCAGTTGGTTCGGGGGTATAAATAGTATTATCTCATTTCCCATCACCCATGCTGGATTTCCCTCCCTCTTGCCCAACAGTTCAGTTTGTTAGTGAATGCAGGGCTGAAATGGAAGAATGCAATGCTGAATTTTATCCTGGCTCATGAAGACCTCCTGTCAGGTCACGAATGCTGTGATTTGCCTTTCACTGCTGTCAGCAAGCATAGAAATACCAATAGATGCCCCAGGGACTTCTCCAGGTTCCAGGCTACTTATCCCGAGAAGATAGTCACACAACCCTAGAAACTCATAACATTCAGGTCTATTAGGGTCACCAGCATAATCTGTGCTGATGACGGGTTGGGTAGTAAGAAGTGACAGTTTGCATATAAGCCTTGCTCAGAGGGAGCCTGTGCTGTTTCGCCCATACATCACCTCTGTGCTATCACCAGGACTGCTGCTTTTGTGGGTCCATGCACCAGAGCTGGGATGGCCGAGGAAAGGGGCTGGCTGAAAGCCTTGACAAATTGTCTCATCCACCACATTGCTGAGAGCCTCATCTGTGGAGAATCCTTTCTGATGGTCATTGACACAAGACACACAGATTTGCATGCTTTGTAATTTATGTCAAGTGCCCATCCACACATTTGTTCCACAGAACTCCTAGTTCACCATCTTAATCTTGCTATTTTGAAAACCATGTCCAAACAGTGAAGATGTTTGCCTCTGCCTAGGAGTTCACATACATCTTTATGTCAGGCTGATTCTGCCTCTATACAAAGTCATCTTAGGGTAAAACAATGCGGCATGAAACCTTGTTGAGTAGGATTTTCTGATCATTGCCTTGACTGCAATCTGTGTCTGTAGTAGCAACACTAGCAAACCATGAAGCTGCACTGTCTGCCATCTATGAGCCAGATAAGAGGTTCTTCCGGCCCATATGTGGGTCATAGGGAACCTCTTTAATGCCACAGGTTGTGCTAAGAGAGGAGCCTTGGTTCAAGAGTTAAGAGGCATAGAAGCTCTCTGTTTTCTTCTTTACTGACTTTAAGATTCAGGTTAGGCCTGACCACCAATGTGTACGGTGACCATTGCATGCAAGATTTCTGCTTTACCCAACTGATCTTATGACATGAAGATCTGATGATACACACCTCATCATGGAAAGCTCTGATCTTAGTCACTGATATTCCACAGTTAGATGCTAACTCATCATCAGGACCCAGTGGCATGAAAGGAGCTATTTACCAAAGGCATCTCTCTGCTGCAAAGAACATGGCCTTGCTCTAAAATCCTAGCAGTTTGTACTATGACTCTCCTATAAGGCCCTACCAGAGACTTCTCATTGCATCTTTATTTACCGTGGCTGCCGATAGTGGCATTGACTTTCCCAGGTCACACAGCTCAAATGGCAGGGATTTTGCAGCATAGCCTAGAACTGACAGAGTCCTCTCTTGTTCTGGGACCCACCTGAAATTGACAGCCTTATGAACCATCCCATAATTGAGTCAGAGTATGTTCAAGGGTGGCATAAGCTGCCTCTAAAATCTTTGAGGGGCCCATCAAAGTACTAGAACTCTTTTTAGTAGGGAGCTCATGGTATACTAACTTGTCCTTTACATTGGAAGTGCTGTCCTAAAATGTCCAGGTCACTGGGCCTCTGAAAACTTCATCAATATAAAAGGCCTTGCCACTGTTTCTTGTTCCAATTTTCATACACTGAACCAGCATGAATAAGATGTCAAGTCCCTGCAGACTCTATTTGAGAGAGCAGGAGTTACCATCCTATAGAGGCAAGATTGTGAATGTGCACTGCCGCCCTTTCCACACAAAAGAAAACTGCCTTTGGATGAGACTTGAACAGACTGTTTTTATCATATCAATAGCTATATACTGAGTTCCAGAGGTTGTGTTGATCTATTTTAATAAGGATATTACTTCTAGAATGTGGCTATAATAAGGATTTCTACTTTAAGTTTCTTTTACTTTGCTATCATCTGCCATAATCTAGTTTATAAAGGGACCATAAAAGTTAATTCAATAGTAATACATTAGTAGTTATAATGCTACCATATTTTAAGTCTGAGGATGTGATTAAACTTTACAAAGCCACTCGATACAGTATTGCTTATGATTTATTAATTAGGCTGGAAGGCGGAAGTTTTAGGGGCTTCTATTTGGCCTTTCCTGCTATACTGATTCTTTTAGGGTCAACATATCAAGTGAGGTTATGATAAGTGTATTCATTCCAGTTATGCATTAGGGGACATTTGATTCATTGGGACTAATTGGACCTACTTGCTTAACTGTAGTAGGATAGACTACTTGGGCTACGTTGTATATCATTTATCATCTGGATTCCATCAAACCCCATTCTAACCTGGTGCTATTATGAATTTTTGGAGGGTTGGGGAAGGAAAGAAGTCCCATAATATATTGGCTTTCTATTTCTGTGTTACAGATTTTCACAAACTTAGTAACTTAAAACATTATATAGATTATCTCACCATTCTCTAGGTCAGAATTCAGCACATGGCGTGACTACGTTTTCTGTTGAGGGTTTCACAAGACTGAGGTCAAGGCATTGATTGGACTGTGCTCCCATCTAAGGCTGGAGGCAACTATTTGTCCTATCAGTTTGCTTTTTCTTCCAAGCTCAGCTGTTACTAGCAGAATCCATTTTCTAGCAGCTGTATCACTGAGATCTGTTTTGTTGTGGTGGTTGTTATTGCTGTTAGAAGGAGACCAGGCTCCATTCCTAGGAGACAATCTCAAGTCCTTGCTGCATGACTCCTTTAAGGACTCTTTCGCAATATGGCCACTTATTTCTTCCAAGCCAGAGGTAGAATTTCTACCATGCTTCCAATTTCTTTTTCCAAGAAGGGCCTAGACCTTTTATAGGGCTCACCTGTTTAGGCCAGGCCAACTCTGGATAATTATCCTTAAGATTGATTTAGGAATCTTGGTTATAGCCACACAATTTCTCTTTAATTTGTCACATGAGATAACCTAATTATGAGAGCAAAATCCATATGTCCAGTCTCACCCATTCTCATGTGGAAGGATTACAGAGTATGTCTACCAAGGGGCAACAATCTCGAAAACCTTCTTAGAATTTTTTCACCTACCACACCCAATACTGTTACCAACTCAGACACTGTATCATGCAGTCTTTTGAAAAGCTTGTGTATTTCCCTTGTAACAGACTACAATAACTCAGACAAATGGTGGCAGATCCCATTGGTGAAAGACTCACATCACTACTTACATTATGAAGACCAGTTCATTGGCACTATCGTCTGCTGAGTGACATAGGAAAGTCATAAACATTTTGGTGATGATATTGATCTTTCTGCCAGTACTCTATTGTGCCACTAAGAGAATGGGAGTGATTTTGAGGTTGACTAAAACTAACAGCATAGCAAGAAACATGTCATTAGTATTTCCAGTTTCTTTTTTTTTTTTTTTTTTTTTTTTTTGAGACGGAGTTTCGCTCTTGTTACCCAGGCTGGAGTGCAATGGCGCGATCTTGGCTCACCGCAACCTCCGCCTCCTGGGTTCAAGCAATTCTCCTGCCTCAGCCTCCCGAGTAGCTGGGACTACAGGCACGTGCCACCATGCCCAGCTAATTTTTGTATCCTTTTAGTAGAGACGGGGTTTCACCATGTTGACCAGGATGGTCTCGATCTCTTGACCTTGTGATCCACCCGCCTCGGCCTCCCAAAGTACTGGGATTACAGGCGTGAGCCACCGCGCCCGGCTCCAGTTTCTACATGGAATTATAGAATGGTAAACGACACTACTTGCTGAGGTCTGAAAGCAAGAAGTCAAGGTACATGCATGCAAACACTCCTGTATATGTTTATACCTTTAGCTGTGTAGCAATAAGCAAGTTATGTTTCCTCTTAAGTACGATTTTTTATCTTCAAAATGAAGTGTCTTTCAGATGTTAATATTTAATAATTCTAACACACATGGTGTTTTCTCTTAATTTCTCGGCACCTGATATGTTCCTACACAGTAACTCCCCATTTATTTGAAGATAGACAAGTGTTTCCTACTTGAGCCACAGAATTAGACTTTTATAGAATTACACCCCATTACGGCAATTGGGCAGGAATTTGTAAGAAAGCAAGATAATTTTCTGATTTTTTTTTTCTGGAGGTCTAGAAAATAGATATTTAGCTACCTTATATGATAACTACAATGGACTCAATTATAGGTGACATGGGTGTAAAGAATAGCAGAGCAGAAAACTCTAACCACTTGAGATGTTTATGGAATCTCAGGTTTGTGGATTCTGGCTTAATGAGCTATTTGGGATAGGTAAGCGAAACAGTGTGCTTTTGAAAGACAAATTTTCCTAGAACAAATTTTTATCTGACAATGTAATTTTCTAGAGACTTGGTTGCCTGCAGACATATTGACATTATCTGTCCACATTTAGTTTACAGATGCATAAAGTCTTGTGAAATCAGCTTAACTGTGCCATCATTTATGCCCTGGGAAGTTAGCTATTAATAAGGTAAGCACTGGATCTCAAAATGAAGATTCTCAATTGTGTAGCTGAGGCTAGTTACTCAGGTGGGTCTCAGAACAGACTTAATGAAACCAAGATTGCAGGTCGTTTTGTTATACTCAGTTCCATGACTAAAGTCTACCCTTATTAGGTGCAGTGGGAGGCACCCAGGAGATAATGGGTTATTCTGGGAATATTCATCATGATTACAAGTGAGGAACTAAAACGAAAGAGAAAAATTCCTGTTTCTAATGGTTATTGGGGTCATCTCCATCAATAAAAGTATAGGGTAGTGTTCTCTAGAGAAACAGAACCAATAGGAGAGGAATGAGAGGATTTATATGGGGAAGTGGCTCATGTTATTATGGAAACTGAGAGTCACAATAGGCTGTCTGCAAGCTGGAGAGTCAGGGAACTCAGTAGCATGACTCAGTCCAAGTCTTCCTGATTTCCTGTAGTGATATTATTTTACTGCTGCCCCAGGATAATATGCCCTTGATACCACATACCGTATGTGGAGTATTTATGATTGCTTGAGTACAGTTCCTTGGAAAGGGCGTCATGGATTAAGGCCTCAGAACCAGGGGTGCTGGCAGTGTAACTCTCAGTTTGAGGTCAAAGTCCTGATGTATTAGGGTTCTCTAGAGGGATAGAACTGATAGGTTATATGTATATATGAAAGGGAGTTTTATTTTGGGAGAATTGGCTCACATGATTACAAGGCAAAGTCCCACAATAGGCCATCTGCAAGCTGCAGAAGACAGAAGCCGGTGGTGGCTCAGTCTAAGTTTGAAAGCCTTGAACCCAGGAAAGTTGACAGAGCAGGCTTCAGTCTGTGGCCGAAGGCTGCAGAACCCCCAGGAAGCCACTGGTACAAGTTCTAGGGTCCAAAGATTAAAGAACCTAAAGTCTGATGTTGAGGACAGGAGGGGCGAAAGCAAGCATCCAGCATAGAAGAAAGAAGGCAGCCAGAAGCCTCAGCAAGCAGTTGTCCCCACTACCACCTGCTTTATTCTTGCTGTGCTGGCAGCCAATCAAATGGTGCCCACCCACATTGGGGGTGGGTCTTCCTCTCCCCTTCCACCAACTCACATGTCCATCTCCTCTGGCAATACTCACACAGATGCACCCAGAAACAATACCAGCCATCTAGGCATTACTTAATCCAATCAGGTTGACACCTAATACGAAACATCACCTGAAAACCTAGTAGGGGGCCTCTGGTACAAGTTCTGGTGTCTGGAGGCTGGAGTCCTTGAGCTTCTGATATCTAAGGGCAGAAGACTATAGTGTTTCAGCTTCAGAAGAGGAAATGTGCCTTCCCTCTGTCTTTTTGTTCTGTGTAGGCCCTTCATCAATTGGATGATGCCTACCCACATGGGGTGAGGGTGATCTGCCTTACTTAGTTCAGTGATTCAAATGCCAATCTTGTCTGGAAACACCCTCACAGAGATACCCAGGCATAATGTATTACCAACTATTTCGGTATGCCTTAATCCTGTCAAGCTGATACCTAAAATTAACCATCAGAGTATACAATTTTTTTACATGTTTGATAATTGGAATCTTAAATACTATTTGTTTTCAAGTTCTATACAACACACTGTAATTACATCAAGTCATTTTTCAAATGAAATTTTTTTTTGGAAATCTTCCTTCTTTATGCATCTGTATGTTAAACTTTGTAAGTAATTTCATAAAATTCATTCACTGCACGATTCATCTTTTTTTTATACATGCAATCTTGTGTTGTCACCAAACTAGTTTGCATAGCTTAGTGATAATTTTGCAAAGTATCTGTGAAGTGCAGTGAGGATGTTGGAGACACCTAACTTTGTTTTTCTTCCTCTTTTCTGTTGTTCTGTTAAATTAAAGGACCAAAGTAATTTTATTTTATTTCCGAACTAAGCCCCCTGGCTTGATAATTCACATTTTTGCAAAAAAATTGTATATGTTTTTTGCTTTTTCTTAGATATATATGTACATTACATGTACGTTTTATTGGGTTATGATATCAAAATCAGAGTATAGAGCTATGCTGAGAGTCTCCTAAATTATACTGTTAAAAGTACAGTGCTGTTTTGCAATGTCAAGTCCTGGCTTTTCTGCTTCCTGTGGGTTGGTAGCTTTATATATTATTTAGATTCATTTTTCAACATTGATATTGCACCAGGCACCTTCCAGTCTTTGATAATTTCACCTGTATTGTTCTATTAAGTATTTTTCTTAAGAGTTGTGAAACCGCTGTTCTGGTTTCTCTTAAATTCTAAAAATTCCAAAATGATATTCTGCTGAACCCAGGTGATTGGGTACTTTAAATGGATTTAGCGACGTATTTATTTGTTGACTTAGGATACAAAGAGAAAACTTAAACTAAATTTTCTTCCCTGATGTGTGAGATTTTAGGAAATGTACCTTTTCAGATTTCTCAACTGACAGTTAGAAGCTAAATCAGAATGTTGAAGAATTTTAACCACAGTCATCATCATATGCGGTTGTTTCCCCTTGCTGCCTTGAGGAATACCCTACATTTGTGCATATTTCTCTTTACCTCAAGATTGGAAGCCTGTGAATGCTTTCTCACAAACTGAGGTTGGGAAGCTGAGTTCTGATGAGGAAGCTTGTATAGAATAATACAAAACTGGAAATAATATAGTACTTGGTTTAATCTGTACTGGGCTATTTTCTGATGGTTGACATTGAACAACTTATCTTCCTCTAGGTTTATTCTTCTTATTGATAAAGTATGCTAATATCTACCCTAATGCCTCTTGAGAGGATGGAGGGAGATATTTTGTGGACCTAGCGGATCTCACACTGCCTACCACATAGTAGGTATTCTAAAAATGGTTGTTTTTCCTCCCTGTCCAACACAATTAACTCATGGAAGCGTTCCTCACTAATATTACCATGAACTCATTCTGATAGAGATTGTGCCAAATGTACTTGTAAACTACTGTAGCAATCTAAAGAGCCTACTTCCAGCTTTTATATTGATAACCTTTCTTGTTATCAACTTTCTTCGGTTCTGAAATGTGAGCCTAAGCCTCAATTCTATGTACATATATGGCCTTCAGCTCATTATTTTTTCAGCTTAACTGGACACATGAGTTTTTCTTAGATTTAGACTGACCCAGGAAACTGCCTTGAGTGACCAGATACTATCCAAAGGCGAGAGATATATGGACAGCATGTCCATGTATCCCTGTTTCCCACGTTTGTTTGAAATTATAGTGCTCCACTGGGAGAGTTCATAAAGTCTCCTGCATTTAGACTCTGTAGACGGCTTCTTCACAGACCCTACACATGTGCAGATGTGCAGGTTGCACCACCAATGAGAGTTTATGTAAAACATGTAAGACTTCAGTGTACTGGGCAGCTCCGCTGATTGGTTGTGTTACGATCCAAGATGACTCCTTGTTCTCAAAGTATGACTCCGTGTTCTCAATGTTTTTAAACAACGTAGGAGGGGCTTAAAAACAATAGCCCCTCCCATCAAGCCTGGTTGGAAATGAGCTTGTTTTGAAGCTGTGTTTGCATACTCATCTCTGTGATATTTAGGTTCTATATTTGCATGGTCTGAGGAGTATGAAGTTAGAACTTCCCATTATGAATTCACCTCTTGGAGTGACCACTTGTCTTAACAGTTTGCTCTACATTGTACAAGTTTAGTTCTTATAGAGAAGCAGTGGAGGTATTCTTTACTTATTCACCTAGATCTTATTTAGTGGATCAAAGCCAACCAAGGGATGGTTTATGCAGTGCTAGGCAGACACAGAACCTTGAAAACGGTTGCTGTTGCTTACTCTTAGCTGTTTGATGGTAATTAAAATGACTGTCATTACATATCATGTTGTTTTTGAATTCTGCTACTTTATTTTTTTTTTTTATATACTTTTTATTGCATTTTAGGTTTGGGGGTACATGTGAAGAACATGCAAGATTGTTACATAGGTACACATGGCAGTGTGATTTGCTGCCTTCCTCCCCATCACCTGTATCTGTTATTTCTCCCCATGCTATCCCTCCCCAACTCCCCACCCCCTGCTGTCCCTCCCCTTTTTCCCCCCCGACAGACCCCAGTGTGAGA
>PVKV010019128.1:0-42997 GCA_004027835.1 Alouatta palliata
GTCTCTACTAAAAATACAAAAATTAGCTGGGCATGGTGGCACGTGCCTGTAGTCCCAGCTACTCGGGAGGCTGAGGCAGGAGAATTGCTTGAACCCAGGAGGCGGAGGTTGCGGTGAGCCGAGATCGCGCCATTGCACTCCAGCCTGGGTAACAAGAGCGAAACTCCGTCTCAAAAAAATAAATAAATAAATAAATAAAGGCAAAAACTGACTTTTTTGATGTAAGAACAAATATATTCCCTTTGATTATTTTCTAACCTTGAACAAAATGTTATGACAAAATTTTAAGTGTATTGGCACCATAGTAGGCCGTGCACTTGATAGTAATTTGATAATAATGTACAAGATCCTGTATCATTCAATAAAAAGACAAATAATTAAAGATGAATTAAGATGATGCTGTAGCTGCCAGAGTAGAGGGTTCATATGCTAGCTTTCTGGTAATGAGGTTTAATAGAAAGAGAAATAGTTGAGAATTCTGAGCAACAATATCATGTCCCTTGGTCTAATGGTTTCCCCAAATCATTTAAAGAGTGTATCTTCATGATCATATTTTTGATCATGCATCGTCTGAAAAAAAAAATGTCAGTTTAGTGTTTTCTCCAAGTTGTAATGTTTTTAAGAGGATTCTTTATGTTGAAACTAAGACCTAAATAATTCACATTGAAGTGTCTTTCTGTTCTTGGATTATGGTGGTAAGAAACGATAATTTTGTTTTTTGTTTGCTTTATTTGTTTTAAAAAATGCCTTCTTTAAAAAACATTGAATAACACCCCACTTTTATAAGAATAGTGTGTGATGTAATTTTACTCAAAATGTTGCTTTGGTTCTGTTTAAGTATTGTATTAATTCTCTTAAAATTTCAATATTTAGTTTTATATGGTAAAAAAAAATCTTAACAATTATGAAGTCTTTAAAAGAATGAAAATTGTTATTAACATTAGTGATATAAAATTCAATTTTGAACATAACTAAAAAATAATAACACAATAACAACTTCTCTATATATTAGTGACAAGTTTAAGTCTTACATACCAAACGTAAGAACCTATTGGATATGTATGTTTAGTATGTTTCATCTGAACACTCTGACCTGTTTTTCTAAAAGTAATGCTTTCAGCTTTAATAAAAAGTACTGTCTAACTTTCCTTTATAAGGTTGCATTATGTTTAGTTCCTTGCTGAGGCTGATTCTAGAATACAATTAGGGACACATGAAAAGATACTTGCTTCTGAGCTCCTGTGGGCAAGAGTGAAAACAGCTGCGTAATGTTGGACACGTGTTGTTTAAACAGTTTAGAGAAAAGATTAGGATATTAGCACTATCAGATTATTCCTGAACACCATGATCTTTAGGACAATAATGTAATAACATTATTTTAAAACAATGTTTAAAGATTCAGATCAATATTGAGATTCCACAACTTGGTTTATGTATAAAGACAAAATCATTTGAGTAAATATGGCAGATTTTCAATTTCTTGAACACTCTTTTATTATGTAATACAGACAACAAAAATGGAGAATAATAGTTAAAAGTTAAATCTTATTCTTCAAGTAGGACACTTGATTAAAATTCTATGAAATTTAATAAATATTTAGTTGATACTGAGTTTTAAAGAGTCAGATAAAAGATTGCTGTTTGTACAACTTAAGGTTATGAAGGACTACTATTTTGGCTGATGGCTAAAGCTTTGCTTCCATTTCATAGACCTCCAAGGGACATGCAAGTGATAAAAAAAGAAATACCAGATATAGGTGATGGGGAGGAAGGCAGCAAGTCACACTGCCATGTGTGTACCTATGTAACAATCTTGCATGTTCTTCACATGTACCCCCAAACCTAAAATGCAATAAAAAGTATATAAAAAAAGAAAAAAAAAAGAAAAGTGAAAATAGTGTATTTAAGATTAGTGAAACTTGAGGCTATTATTACCCATAATTCCTGATATAAAAATTCCTTTTTCATTATTCTCATTTTCCTCAATGAGTGGCCTTATTTGTAAACAGTAGAAAAACTCTTTTTTAGAAATCAGGAGAAATGGAAAGTAGTAAATACCCCAGAAACATCATCAGCAACAATTAGTTTATTCTGTCTGACAGAATACTTTCAAACTACTAAATCTACTCATGATCTATGTCAGAATATGCAATGCAGATATAATCTATGACAACTAAGGAACTAAATAATTTATACTTCAAAACAAACTTTTTTTCAGTTTAATGAGACACTATAAATAATTACACAGGGCAGCAGGCAAAAACCAGGACTTTCCCAGGCCAACAGTCTAGGTCACTCTATTTGTACTTATTTTTTTATTAGTAAGATGGTGATAATCACAAAATATGTAATTCCTAAACAACAAATTATCCACCCATAATTATTTGGAAAAAATCATTGTCAGTAAATATCATTTATTAAGTGAAATGGGTGATTTTTAATGAATATACTTCTTTTTATTGTGATTAGTCTAAAGGGTATGCTTTCTTAGTAAGTCTTGTTGCAAAGCAAACTCTACATGAACAGTGTTTTAACAAGATTATGCCAAATACTAGCATTTGTGATACCTAAACTACAAAAATTAATCAAAAATATGCAGAATAATTTTTAATAGCTTGTATATTTAGACAGCCAATGATAGCAACTCCAATTTGGTTTGTAGCCTCCAATGGTCAATAAAATGTGAATATCCAATTTGGCCAAATTTTCTTCTTCAGTTTGCAATGAGTGAATATGAATTTAGTAGGGTGGTATTTTGAAACATTAACTTTTATGCCCTTTAAAATTGCTTAATTCTTTTCCCACTTAGGAAGCTGGATCATGAGATACACACATTCAGTGAAATTTTGTTAGATTTTAGAATATCAAAAGTTCTGCTGGTTATCAGTAGCCTATATCCCAGATGATACTCAGAATAAAAAGAATGCATGGTAGCTTAGGCACCAGCCTAGATAGAAACTAAACAAAATAGGTGGAGAAAATGTAGCCATATAGAATGAAGAGTGAATCCATGAAAAAGTTGGGATTGGATTCCATCCATGATGTAGTAGGGATATGAGATCTAAAAACTCAAACAGGAAAGGATTTTAACATGAAGATGACTTGCACTCAGTTTTCTGAGAAAATCCCAGAGAACTGCCAAGACAAAAGAACAACAAAGGTTGCCCAGTGTGTACAGGCAGATGGCCTGAAACAATGTCACATATTTCGTTCATACTCCAAACATGGCATGAAAACAGTGAAATACTTTTTATGTGCTGAAAAATAGCATGGGGCTCTAATGCCCTTGGAATCAAGGGTGTCAACCTGTTTGACTCAGGAAATAGGACATGGGGGGAAACTGAGAGAGACTTACAGCTGAAGGAGTTCAAAGATTGATGTAACTGGCATCTGTGTGTGATGCAACTGTAATAGACTGGTGTAAGGACTGTGATCATGATCAGCAGTCATTGACTGAGTCTAAATACTCCATCCTCATTCCCAGTAAGTTGGCACCAAGTAACTTTTACCTACCTCATAGTAATCCTTTTGAAAGATGTTGAGGACCTTTAAGTGAAATTGAATTTCAGCCATATGGGAAAATGAAGATTTTTAATGAAAATTAGCATCAGTGATC
Source organism: Alouatta palliata (assembly GCA_004027835.1). NCBI lineage: Eukaryota > Metazoa > Chordata > Mammalia > Primates > Atelidae > Alouatta > Alouatta palliata. The sequence goes on from PVKV010019128.1 coordinate 3,617, forward strand.
GAAAAAAATACTTTTATGATATAAGATTTATCTGTAACACCTAGGAAATATAAAAGAGTGCATATAGAGACAATGATGGTTGCATTATGACCAGCTAACAGTCACATATTATAGTCAACTCAGACAAGAGAAAATAACCTAAAGGTACAGAAAACCAAAGCCTCCATAATGTGTAAGTTACAAGAAGCATCCATTCCCACTATCAATTAAGTGTAGAGAGAATAGACATTTGATATTTTAAACTATAAACTTTTACTTGAAATCAACTCTTCAAATTCTCAAATTTATAAGTGCAGATAGTGAGGCCCACAAATGAGGAAAGTGATGTACCCTAAAATTAAATTTCCAAGTGTTCAAAGTAGGAGACTCATTTTCTAGGCTGTTTCTTACAGTTTCTAACAGTATTAGTCACTTACTAGGCTAAATTTAGCAACATTTGTACCCCTTGTCTGAAGTGAAACGATAGTTTCTAATGAGTCCTTAATGAATAAGAAATATCATTATTTACACCCACACAACTTGACAGAAGATTGGACTTATCCTTTTTCTGACATGTTTTATCTGTGTGCATATCCCTGAGTCTTAACTCATGTTGTTTAAATGAGGGAGCTCAGGAATGGTTTGCCCATATCTCATTGCTTGCAATCTGAGAACACATAACTAAATATATTTTGTTACATAAAGACATTAAATTAACTGAATAAGGAAGTTGATAAGAATACCTTAAAATTTATTTGATGTTCAGTAGTTTTTGTTGATCAGTTAAGCTGATTGATTATTAGTCATTAATCATTCTCCAAACATGGGTCATTTCTTGATGTATCTGGCCCATAAACTGCCATTCTGTGTCACAAATATATATTGAAAATATGTTTTGAAGGTTCTAAAAGCAGAAACTTTAACACATTGAAGAAAAAAATTGAATTATTCATAAAAGTTGACCTCTTCCATAGCATTGCAAGTTTTAAAGTTCAAGTCTAGTAAATTGCCCTGTTAAAATTCTTGACTTTTGTGGTTTAGAGTACATTGCTATATTGTTGGCTCATAACTGATTTAATGTAAATAAAATATTCAGTGCATCAATATACATAGTCTTATAAAACTAAAATTTTTGGCAATACTATTTGTGTGCTTGACCTGTGTCTTTGTTAAAAAATGCATGCTCATTGATTTACTTCTTATTATGGCTAATAATATTTTTAAAAACCAGATACAGAAGTTTGATACTTGAAGGTTCATTCTCCTTTCAGAATTCATACTTTAGAGTACAGTCTTAATCTATTATTTCTAACCATAATTTAAAAAGAATATCCATGACCGATACTTTATTTTCTCAAATATCATTTTGTGGCAAACTCTATGTAAAATACTAGTTGACTTTAAATATAAATAAATATTACTAGAAAACAATACAGTATAGTTTTCGCTATGAAAAGAGACCAAACATCTACAAAGATGTACTCTTTCTGTTTTTCTATTTTTTTTTTTAATTTTCATTCCTTCAGATAAACTTGAATTGACAACTAATTGGGATAAAAGAGTTGTCAAGTATTTATGTAAAGGGAAAGCACAATTTTTACACAGTTGAATAAAATTGAGAGGTCTTATTTCCCCAGGCCCTTGGTAAAAATGAATAGGAATTTTAATTCCTCAGTTTATTGCACTGTAATGGTTAACAATGAATCAGTGCAGCTGGGTGATTTATCATTTTTTATGTAGACTTAGGAAAATCTTTTGGCAGAAGATTTCCTCTCAAGAAATGATTTCTGTTTTGTGTGTGTTTGCAGGAGTTTTCCTTTTTTTTAATAGCTGAATCATAATTTTAAAATACTGTACAGAAATAGGTAGGATTGTTTCCATGGTTATTCTACATGGAAATTGAAATTCCAATTCCCCCACCCTCAAACTGAGAAAAGCTTTTGATTATGATGTGTCAGAGTCTATGATCAAAGAGGCTGGGGTTTCGCTAACCTCTGGAAGAGAAATCACATCTGGAAGGAGGCAAATAGTTAAAAGAACAAGACTGCTGGGTGAAGGGGAGTGAAGGGAAGATGACAGCACTTTCCCAGCTAGAAGTCTGATGAGGAAGCCCACGTTGCTTTTAAGATCAGTTTCAATGACTAGGAAACAATATTCCTGTACATGGCACTCCACTTTCTCTTATTCACTTTAAGTAAATTGGATTTCATTATTGGGAATGCCATATAAAGTGCTCATTAGAGTTGTTTACATAAATTCTGTCCCTATGCAAGGAAAGCTGTAGCCCTTCCAAGATTACTACTTGTTCAAAATGTGCTGAAATAGTTTTGTGTTTCATTTTGTGATATACATATCACTCACAAGTGTGGTTCACCACATAGAAAAGGAACCATAAGGAAGATTGCTTTTTTTTGTTTGGTTTCAAAAGAAGAATGAGAGATCCTTCCTGAGGTCCAAGGAATTAGGTGCCAAGAATCCAAGTAACATAGGTAAATTATTCACTTTATCCCCTTAAACATCCAATATTCCCAATCATCAATATTTCCCTTAGTAAGTTATCAAAATTCAAGACAGCCTTCACTTCCTAAGCTTGCTATTACACATTATCTAGAAGCATTTCCATATGCTTTGCATCACTAAATCATTTTCACAAGCCCCAGAATAAATGATTTCACGTTTCCATCTTTAAGTGGCCACAAGAGGAAAAACAGATTGACAAGAGTCTGCTGCAACCCGGAATAGTACCAGGCAGAGGTAGAACAAGAGGCACTGGTCATTGTTTAAGAAACAAATCAAATTCATTAAGAAAAAATAATATGAGGAAAGTCTATACTCATCAGTAATACATTCATATGTAAACATTATGTAAATGATTTACTGGTAAACAATGTCTAGTTCTATCACTGATCATTTTGTCTTTCTTTGCTGTGATTCTTGTCTCGGAAATGAATTTCAAGACATTCTGGTCTTTGAACATATTCCGCCCTGTAATCAACTTCAATGAAGAAAGAAGGAGAATTTGCTCTTTTGTCAGTTTTTTTCTGAACCATGTGACATTTCTTTACTAAGAAGCTTTCTTTGAAAAACGACTGGTTGTCCCCATGTAATCAGAATTCCTTAGTATGTACTTAAAGCAAAGCAGAGCTGAGATGTTCTTAGTGAGGGGACCAAATACATCTGCTTGTTTTAAAATGTATCCTGAGATATTTGTGGCCAAGCCCATTTGGGGAAACATCACTGATCTTTATTTTCTAGATCAGCAAAATCAGTCAAACGGCTTTTCGGCATTCACTTTTTAGCCTCCATTGAGGAAGTGGCTTCACTCTGGTCTTTTGTTGTGTTTGCTTTGTTTAACATGTGTTAGACAGTCACCCCTTATCTCCATTTTTACTTCTAACATTTTAAAATAATGTTCTTGTCTTTCTGACCAAATAACCTTTTTAATTTATAAGGAAAATAAACCATTGGAGGGACTGGGAAACCTGCCCAAATCTATCTATAATAGTCATAAACATTCAGATAAATATTATAGTCGTATTTTGTGATTGAGTATATATAGCTAAAATATCTGGGTAGTTGATTTTTTAATTGACAAATAAAAATAGTAAATATTTATTATGTACAACTGCTTGTTTTGAAATATATATGCATTGTGGAATGATTACATTAAACCAACATATGTAGTACCTTACATACTTAGCATTTTTGTGATGAGAACACTTGAAATCTACTCAGCAATTTTCACAAATACAATACATGGTTATGAACTATAGTCACCATGTGATAGAATAGATGCCTGGAACTGTTCCCTCCTGTCTAACCAAAATTTTGTATTTTCTGACCATCTGGGTAATTGATAATTAGATTTTTATTCAAGAGTGGTTTTTACAGTTATTTAGATTAATATTAAAAATTACACATGTTAATCTTTTACCTTCCCCAATGTTCACATGATGAGCTAAACTTAAGAAAATGGTTTACTGGCCCCAGATATTTGAACAAGAGGCCCAGAGATTTTAGTCAGCATGTAATAATAACAACAATTACAATAATTATAAGCACTTGGTATTTACTGAACATTTTCTATATTCTAACCTACTAAGGTACTTTCCTGAACTATGTTTCATTTTATTTCAGCAATGGCTAAATGAATTAGATTCTATTACTCATTTCCCTAAAGAGAAAAGAGTTTACATCTATTAAATAGTTTGTTCAAGGTCACATTGTTATGATGACAGTAGCAACTGAAGATTTTTTAAATGGGTTGGAACAAAATTTCTGATCATTGTATATTGTGGAACAATATGGAAATAATTTAATACATATTAGATCTAAAATATTACAGAGAAAGAAATCAAACATTATATATACACATACAGAGAAACACAATATTAAAGGCATGGATGTTTGTTACAAACACTTTAGAAAACAATGCAGCATTACTTTGTCAAGTTGAATATTCACCAACACTGCGATTCAGCTACTTCATTTGTAGGTATGTACGTCAGTGAAATTCTTGCACTTGTGAACTAAGATATGTATAAAATGTTCATAGCAGCACCGGTTATAATTTTTGAAAATCATTAAACATTTCAAATTTCTATCATAAACAATGGAAAGATAAACCGTGGCACAATCACACAATGAAATGTTACGTAGCAGTAAAAATGAATAAACTATCTCTAATCACATGAATGAGTCAGATACAAAATGTTGATGGAAGAAAGTTCAAGAAGACTAATAAAGTATGATAACTTTTAAAATCTCTATAAATAATTACATATTCTTTGTGAGTATATACTAAAGAAAATAATAAATACAAACTTCAAAATGGTGGTTACCTGGAGGTGAAAGCAGAATGATGGAATATAGGATATAGAAAACCTATAGGACAGGGAGATGTAACCCTATCTGTAACTGACGAGGTCTACAGGTGAATCTTACATTCAGGGTGATTATTCTATTTGTGTCATTCATAACTTTTCATCTATTCTTTTTGTCAATCAAATATAACATTGCAAAGTAGTATAGGTGTGCACCAGGACACAAAAATTCTACAATTTATAGGAGAGAAATATCAAGAAATTATGGGTAAAAAAAGAAAATGAGCAAATAATAAGGGACTTGTTCTGCTGTGTATTGAATATATCATTATTTTAAATTTGTATTTAAAATGCAAGTTTAAAATAATGTCAGAAGGATGGGCATTGGGGCTCACACCTGTAATCCCAGCACTTTGGGAAGCCGAGGCAGGCAGATCACGAGGTCAGGAGTATGAGATCAGCCCGGCCAATATGGTAAAACCTCATCTCTACTAAAAATACAAAAATTAGCCAGGCATGGTGGCGTGCACCTTTAATCCCAACTACTCAGGAGGCTGAGGCAGAAGAAACACTTGAACCTGGCAGGGGCAGAGTTTGCACTCAGCCGAGATCAGGCCTCTCAACTCCAGCCTGTGCAACAGAGCAACACTCTGCCTCAAAAAAAAATAATAATAATAAAACAAAAAATATTGGCAGCAAAATAACATATAGGTGAGAAAAACAAGACAGAGAACTCTGAAACAGATAAATGCATGCATGCCTATGGAATATATGATGAGATTGCATATAAATCTAGTGACAAATGCATATAATAAAGTGTTAAAAATTTTGTTTATACATTAAATGTGTCAAAACATCATTATGTACCCCATGAACATGTACAACTATTAGTGAGTTTTTAAAAAGTCTAAAAATATTGCTATTTAAAATTTTATAAAAGTAGATCCCTACTTCTCTATTTTTTTTTTAAAAGTCCAAATGAACTAAACCTAAAAATATTAAAATGAAACCATAAAGCATTGAAGAAAATGAAAGCAATAGTTTCATAGCCTCCACGTAAGGGGAGAACTAAGAAATTTAGAAAATTTGCAGCTATTAAAGACAATGAAAGAATTACACAAAATTAAAAAAAATTACTGACAAAAGTCAGAGAGATGTAGTATAGAGAAGTTTAAGCAAATATTTTTGTTTTCAAAATAAAAACAAATGTCAGAAATAGAAACTCTACCAAAATGTCGCAACATAATGGCTGTTCAAACTTAGAAGTTCTTTTTCTATTAATACATGTGTAAGTTAATCGATCTAATTAATGGGAATTCAAAGCCATGAGCAATAATTTTTGGTGTTTACTGGGAACATTTTATGGAGTGACAATTTGTTATTTCTACTGATTAGAATGTATAGTCATAGTTTGATAGATCTAGTCAAGTTAGCTTTCAGGGTAGTTTTAAAAATTGTGTGATGTACGACACATCCCAAACTGGGTACCAACTGGATCTTTTAAACGAACCGCTGTTGTACAGCTGCTGCCCATTCACTGAAGAATGGATTCGTCATAAAAGAGATCATTTACCAGCAAATAATTATCTGCAATGTTGAGGAAAATTATAAGGAAATGAGGATAGATGTCTCATATTAGAATTAGAATAATGAAAGTTTTCAACTAAATATTACCGCTTGATTTCGCGGTGGGTGGGGGTGGGCAGCATAAAAACAAAGTAACGACATAGACAATGAGACCATCAGTTCAAGCTGTGCTCTGAAAAGGAATATCCAAATTTCTAACACCTTCTTTTTCACATGTCAGCTGTTTAAGGAGGAGGATTGAAGTCTTTTACTTACAGTGATTTTGCTGTTGTAAATTAATGACCAAAGTGATTTATTATTCAGTTGTTTAACTGCTGCTTTATTTCTGTTGATCTTTGTTTTTCTGCTTAATTTCTATAAATTACTGTACAGTTTCCCATAAGGTATAATTAAGCAGAATTGCTTAAGTTTTAATTACTGTGTATTATAGATGCTGAAAGCAACATTAGCACTTGGCTTTTAAAAATGTGATCGTATATTTATAAGAGAGCATTTATAAACACATTTACATAGAGTTAAGATGAAAAAGGTATTTGAATTGTAGTCATTAGCATTTCTTCAAACATATGGCAGAGCAGCGGAGGCCATGGGCCATGCCTTCATTAACTGAACACTGTTTCATCAGTGTTTCAGCTTCCTGCTGTGCCACCCTGTGGCGTCCCCTTCTGTCCCTGAGGTTTCAGTGACAAGGGACAATATGTCCCCAAGGTGAAAATCTGGAAAATATAGCAGATTAGCCCTTAGAGAAGTTCTTATGATTATTTAATCATACTTAGAGAAGAAACACACACCACGGTTAAACCAGTTTCAATGTTTTCTTGTCAGTTTCCATTTCTCAGTTGCTATGGCTGGGTTTGTCTGCAACGCACAGTGAAAGTAAGCGACGTGAAATGGCACATCTTTATGCTGTCACTATAAGGCTGACCTGTTCAACATTTGCTGGCATAATGGTCAAAACTGACATAGGTATTCATCAGTATCATAGGTTAATTAAAACTTGCAGATTATAATGTTATCAGATAATAGATCAACATGAAACTTAATGATGTTACATATGATAATTTCACTGTATTCACTGTTAAAACATAAACAAGAAAAATGAATTAAAACATTGTCTTATAAGTGGCATGACCATGTTTTATTTGTACCCTTTCCTGGTGCATGAAGATTATTAAATGTTAGAGACAGAGGTGTATGTCTCAAGATGTTAGTCACCTTTATATTACATCTGCTAAATACTTCATATTAATTTAGAAATACTACTTATAATATCTCTGATAATTATATATATAAATTTTTATTAGCTTTTTAGTCTGAGATTGAAACTTTCAATAAACTCCAGTGACTCCGGAAAAGTTACATTTAAACATGAATATTTTTGGTCAAATTTTATATAATTAAGTAATTGTCATTAGTTTTTAATAATTGGGATGTGAAATCTGACAAAACTCTTCAAAGCAGTAAACTAACCAAATGTATCTACTTCCTCTTTGCTGAATGACTACAGATATTACACTTGGGGGATTCTTGGAACAATTAAAATAATAACAACAAATGGAATAATTCAGAGGTTTTCCAATGGTTGGAGCCATTAAGACAAGAAAAAAAAAAGAGAGAAAGCGTTGATTCTTTGACTATATAAGTTTTTTGTTTTTTCTTTAAATACTACACTATATCTAATATTAAATTCAGGAAACTTTTCATTCATTTACATTAATAGTCCCATCAGTTGTATATATGGTATATGCAGAATCTCAATGAAATAATAATTTCTTATAGGAAATTTTTATCACATTCTTAAAGGAAGTACTAAGTGCTGCTGTTTTGACCTTTTGCTTTCTCCTATACAAACTAGTAAATTCTCAATTTTTTTTTCTGAATTTTCCTTCAATTTGTAAAATCACTCCCTTACTGTATGGTCATTGCTCATATTTAATTTATTTTTTGAGGTAACATAGTGTTAAGCATTCTGTGAATAAAACAAAAAAAAATAATCATTTTCTTCAAGGAGATATGTTTCTCTGTAAGATGCTATACCAAATATATGAGTATTTGGTATTTGCTGATAGAAGTCAGAAGTCAGGCTGTAACAATTATTATTCTGCCTTTCCTTTCACAGATGGCTTCTTTTTTTTTTTTTTTTTTTTTTTTTGGTAGTGAAATCTTATCCTCAAAGGGAAGAAATTTTTTTTTTATTGTACTTTAAGTTCTGGGGTACCTGTGCAGGAAGTGCAGGATTGTTACGTAGGTATACACATGCCATGGTATTTTACTACATCCATCCCCCCCATCACCTATATTAGATATTTTTCCTAATGTTATCCCTCCCCAATCCCCCCACCTCCTCCTATCTCTCCCTTTCCTCCCTCCAACCCATTAAGAGGCCCCCATGTGTGATGTTCCTCTCCCCACGTCCATGTGTTCTTGTTGTTCAACACCCACTTATAAGTGAGAACATGTGGTGTTTGGTTTTCTGTATTTTGTGCCTCAGTTTTCTCACAGAAACAACATAAGTTCCTACCTCAGTGGTTTGTTCAGATGATTAAATAAATTGTTATGTCAAGTGCCCAGAAGAGTTCCTGAAAATAATAAACACTTTACTATTTAAAGGCCCTTCTCCCATTAAAATAATTAAAAATATTCTATCCTTTCCTCCTCTTGTGTCCCCACTATGCATCCTAGTTTTGACCCCACATTCTTCCTTCTTTTCAAAAGCAAAAGTTTTGACAGATACCACTTAGTGGCTACAGGCAACATAAGGGAAAGGGAACATAGAGCATGATAATATAAAAGTATAATAATGGATCATTTTCAGCAATAACAAAATTCATAACATAGCACCAAGTAATAAGGGTCACTTTAGACTCATCAGATGAGAACTTCATAAAAGTCAACTTTTTTTGCAGCACACTCCCAGTCATTCTATCTTTATAAACTGATCGTTGTTGGTATAATTGAAGGTACAGTTACTAGTACTGAGAGACTACTCTGTCTGCAAATACTAGACAACTATAGGAACAAAGAAAATATAAACAATTTATGATGTTGTAAATTACCAGCATTCAAAAAAAGATGAAGGGCATTTTTAATATTTACCAGAATATGTTTCAATAAAACATTAATTAAATGGGATACATATGTTTGTATGATGGATTAGTAAAATATGGTGTCAAATCACGTAAATATATTTGCTTTGGGGAATTCCCTTTGGACCCTTTTATTTTTTTATCCTCTTATAGCATATCACAAGTCCCCAGAAATATGCCATGCTAATATTGCCAGCTGAGTTTTTCCAAGCAAAGTTGACAGCAGCCATCTGTCACACAGTACTAATGCTGAGAAGCAAAGCCAGCTATCGAGAAAATAAATACCTTTCATATCGATTAGCCAAATATTTACGTTGAGAATGAAATGATTAAAATCTCACTATTCAAGCTAATTACCCTAAGTGAATATTTGCCTCCTAGTGAACGACATACCAGCAGCGTATTTGCTTTATTGCTTTCCTAAAACCAAATTTCATTGTGAACATGTGTGCTGCGTGAGGGGCTTGTGCTAGACTTTGCAAGGTGTTGCGATACACTGCCATAGCGATCTTTCAGCCTGCAGGTGTATCTCCTGCTGCCTTGGTAGATTTGATATACGCTGTGCTGCACTGGTTTCCAGATGGCTGCACTCTTGTTCTATTTTAAGTTACTCTGTCTCTTAAAGTCTGATACACTGGAGCCGGTCATTGCAGGGTCAAACAATCGGTGTTTGCTAACTTTAACTTGATGCTGAAACATCTATTTTTTCTGGAAGTGTTTAAAGATTGGCTAAATAACTACCTGGCTTGATCACAATAGATAATTACATTATTTCCTAAATCAGGTAGCCCTATTCAGAGACATGAGAAGTTTTTCCAAATTAGGTCACTGCTATTGTGGTTACGTTGAGTCATTCTAAGTCAATAGGAGACACGTTGGCTGAACTTGCTATGTCAGCTTTTTTAGAATACAGCTCTATATATAATCAATGGACTGAGTTTGTTCTACATTATAGCTATGTCTATAGAACAATGAGCTATTTTATAATGTATTATATATTTTTTTTCTGGGAAAAAAGTGAAAATTGGAGGTTTATAATTTCATTAACCAGTAAAATGTGCTTTGAGCCCTCTTCCAGGTGACTTCAAGGTCATGGTATAGAATGCGTCTGTAAACTCAAGTATTTCCATTTAGTTTGGCTTGGTGCAGCATACTTTTCTAAAATAAATGAAACATGATGATACAAAAATATTTTGGGAAACTCTGCATCTTTATATAGTAACCAAAGTCAAAGGGTTATGTGAGCAATCTAAAAGATCAATTACACTTAAATCACTCTAGATGGCTATTCTGTTTAGTTTCCAAGGGATCCCAAAATACAATTGAAATGAATAAACACATTTTATCTACTGTTTCTTTCTAAATATCAAATTCTCCAGATGTAAAAAAACAGCAACAAAAAAATAAAAACAAAACTGTGAGCAAATGGATTACCTTTTTTGACATTTGACCTGGTCATTGAAAATTTCAGAGAAAAATTAAGACCTACATAGATATATTTGAAAAACCAATTTAAGAAAATACCATACCACTTTGCCTAGCAGGATACTATTTCTTTTCTTAGCAATGGCATTAATCTATCCTAGAACACATCTTCAAACTATACAATTTCAGTTATATTATTCTATGACGTTTATTATAACAAAATGATATGTATTTCTGAACCAATTGAGAAACAAAGCAATATCACAATGGGGGATATTATTATCATTAGAAAACATGACTTTTCTGTACTGAACACTGCATTAAGCAAACCCACCTGTGTAGTCATGTGAATATGACCGTAGCAGATCTCCCTACATCCTGCTCTGTTTCTCGGAGAAAAGAATCAACCCTTGCTGTGTGATAGGTAAAGGGACTTCTGCTGTCAGTCAACAGACTTAAAAGATGGAAAATGGAAGTGGTCTGCCAAGCCAACCTACTTACTCTCCAGAAAACTTTCATTTTGTCTCCTAAGGTGGAATGAGTAAATAGGAGGCAAAAAAGTGTCCCACTATTTGAGCACTTTTATGTAGAAGCAAGGAGTAAAAATAGCCAATAAGCATTTTTTTAAATTAATAATTTCTTTTTTCTTAAATTAGCTAGTGTAGAATTTTATATGTTTATTTTCTTCTGCTTCTCCAGGCAAACATAAATTTATATTGTAGCACCTATCTTTTGCTGCATAACAAACTACACCAGAACTTTATGGCTTAAATAAATAACCATTTCTATATTCATAATTCTATGGATTAGCAATTTGGGTAGGAATTGTCTGCGTTAACTCCTCTGTGTATTATATGATGCTGGATAGTCTCAGTCATGCATTTTTTGGTTAGTTGTAACAGCACCTTGAGCCTGATTGTCCTGGATAGCCTCCTGCACATGCCTGGGGAAAGCTTTGGGGGCTCTTGGTCAGATGCCCTCAGTTCTCCTCCACCTGATTTATCATCTGCCAGTGTTGATATTCACTCGATGTGGTTTGGAAGATATTAAATATTAAGAAAAGTTATAGATTGTAATCTCAAACTCTTTAGAAAGCCAAGAATTTTTACTGAGACTGACTGAAGGCAGCAGCCTCATTTACATTAGCATAGGAAAGAGAGATGATCAAGGGCCCTCCGGGTTTAAGTTGTTTACCCCACAACCCTTTGTATCAGCTCTGTTTACTCATGTACATTTTGTGCTGGGTGTCTCTCTCAGGGAGAGATCAAAGGGAAACTGCCTGTTAATGGTGTTTACTTTGGGTCCCCAGCCTAAAGCTTGTCTCATTGGTAAAACCCATTCTTTTAACCATGTTAATTATCCACAAGTGTGTTAACTTACAACCTCTGTTGTAAAATCTGATCGAATAAATGTGATGATGGAGAGGGAGTCTTGGTCGATTGGTTGCATTTTGCCCTCTGAAAGCAGCCTATGACCAACCCTGGCCCACTTGTTTCACTGTCATGGTATGAGAGTACATTCATTCGTCTGTTGTTGAGTCATGGTCTGCAGACCAGACTTCCACAGGTGGTGGTCAGTGTCTCAGGCCAAAAGTTGTAACAGGCATCTTTCTGTGATGATGGAAGCACTCTAAGAAGGTGAAAACAGAAGCTGCAGGGTCTGTATGGCCCAGTCTTAGAAGTCACAGTCTATTGTTATGAATATTAGTATTTATAGCAAGTTACAAAAATCAAGGAATTCAGTGGTAGCCATTATAAAAATGTTATCCAAATAAATATAAATACACACACACATACACACACACAAATACACACATATACAGAGAAAGACTGGTATACCCTTTAAGATTTGAGATTGCTTACTCTGAAGACACTGACAAAGCTTGTGTTTTAGCTTTGATGGTTACTTGATGTATCATAGCTTGAACGAGTTATTTAAGTTCTCTTTTTTCAATATTATTTTCAGTAAAGTGGTAATAATTATACTATAGGTTTGTTTTAAGCATAAATTAAGACATGTAAGATTTAGAACAGTACTTAGCATATTGAAATTTATATCTGACTTCTTTTTTTGAATACTTTTAGATATATAAAAAGGAAATCATACATAATACATTTCTCTAAAACTTGCATTTCTGTCTTAGCAGTATGTAATGATCAGCCCTTACAGTGAAAACATATTAATCTAACTGTTTTCATGGGCACCGGATATTCCAGACAAGAAATCTAAACATGGGAAAGGTACCCAACAATTTTTCTTTACTCCCTTTACTTTGAATCCAGGTTTGTGGCTTGCTTCTCCATGTAGAATGTGGTTAATTTCAACTTTAAGTCAGAGATGAATTTTTATTTTGTAACCCAAAAGTGTAAAGAAACTCTTAAGTCTACCCTAAACATTCTTCTACCCAAGTACCAGGAACCCCACCATTAACAGATAATCTGAACCAATTCAACTTTCAAATGTAAAAAGTAGGTTTCAAATATAAAACTGTAGCATCCATATAAAATTATTAAAGGAAGAAACAATAATAATAAAATAAAGTGGCAGTTACAATCAGACCATGAAGAAGAGAGCAAAAAAAAAAAAAATCAACGAGTTAAAATAAATTGATAAGAATTACATATGTGAAAGACATTTATTAAGTAAAAGTGTAAATGAAAAGCAAAGACCAGATAGACAAGCAGAAAATGAGAAACAAATTATAAAACTCTTTATAATTGAAGAAACTGAAGACTACATAATAAGTTGTAGAATATAGAATTTTATGAGCAAAGGTTAAGTAAGTTATGGGAAGGAACATGGAGAAGCAAATTAAAACAAGCCAAAATAAAAAGAGAAGTATAAAGAGAAAATATAAACAAAAGGACCCACTAAATGTAACTTTACTTTTTTCTGAGACAATTTGTCTTCGTAAATAAGAAAATTAAGACAGTAAAATAGAAGTAATAGTTAATATTAAAAACAAACAAACCAAAAGAACCTGAAAAAACAAACAAACAAAGAAAAATCACTAAACTTTCTGCTGTTTGATCAGTTCTACACAGAAACAGGGTGTAAGTCATACTTGAAAAATTTACCTGATCAACTTAAGAAATAGTTTAGTAAACTTAGATTTTGAAGAAAAAGGAAAATCTACTATGACGTTAAACATAAAGACTAAGTTACTTATAAAGAAAAAAAGTATTTTACATCAATCATTTCTGTAACAACATCAAGTTCCAGCAAAGAGTGAAGCACTGTTCTGTTTAAGATATTCAAGAAAAAATACAGTACCAGAATCTTATACCCAGCCAAACTGTCACATCAGTGGTCAAATATGTATATACACATGACTGTTGAACATGTAAGTTTAAAGAAAAATTTTATGCATGAGTATAATTTAAAAATCTGTCAAAGGGATTCCCAAGAAAAAGATGATTGGAAAATATTACCAGGGACTTGTGGCCTTTTAAGTATTAATTAAATTTAAAAATAAATGTATTAGTGAACAACATTGGCATAAGGATGGGAAGCTGTTAATTTTATGCTGTTGACTCCATCATGTTAAATTATTAAGTTAAACCTCTAAAATAATGTCTGTATGTTTTTCAGATGTATGAAAATGAAGAGGATTTTTAGATATATATGAATAAACAGAGAATGTATGCACATTTATAATGTATTATATTATTACATATTTTAAATAAAGTATTTTATAATTATAAAAATAATCTTATTTGATAGAAATATTAGATTTGATTTTTATGTCAAATAGGTTAAACGATTTAGAAGGTGCTATAAATCAACATTATCAGAGATACATAGCCATTAAATTCTAAAAGCCTGTAGTGAAATATTCTTATCTATACAATTTCAAAGAAAGAAAACCTGTTAAAATGAGAGAGAAAATTTGGAGAGATAGTTTATAAATCTCATAAATGGCATATAGTAGAGCAATATAGAATTAATATGTTAGAGATAGTTTATAAATCTCATTAATGGCATATAGTACAGCAATATAGACTATGTTATTAGTCAATAACATAATTATTGTTAATTTATCTACTTAAAATTTGACACATTTTATTTAAATGATCTTTTTTAATCTAGTTAAATTCCAGTGTCTCACACGGAATAGAACTGTGATATGTTTTTGATTTTTAAAATACGGCTCTTAATAGCTAATAACAATATCTAAACAGGTATAAATGCCTTTCAAATCTAATATTACTAGGCCATGGTACTTATGTATTCTTAAAGTGAGCATTTAGGACTCTTTCTTTTGCCTTTTTTTTTGACTTTGGCTTTTCTTCCTTGATATTCTGCCTTCAAAAATTTGTTTTTCATAGTGAACAAACACAGACCACGTATGATAGAGTATGGAATTTTTATAAAGTTTTCTAGCTATTATAAATGTATATAGCTTCCAAAGACTATAAGAATATGTATACACCAATATGTAACCCGTGCTTATCTTTGTGTGTTAAGTTTGTGAATGATTATTGCTCCATTGTTCTCTTTTTAATGCTTTCCAATAACTTTCTACTAATGTACGAAAGGAGAAAAATATAAAATTAGAGAATTTCCAATAACATCAAAATGAATTTCTCTTAATTCTCTACTGACATATAAAAGGGGGAAATAAAGAAACATTAAAATGGTATGTATAGCAGATAAAATCAAGTTTTTATCTTTGGTTTGTAAGATACTAACAACTTAAAATTTTCCTTCCTGATTACATGAAATGGAAAAAACTCATTTGGATTAAACATTTTATTAATTTTGAAATAGGTTTGTAAGGGCATAGAACACAGAATGTAGTCCAAAAGAAATCAGAAATTTTTAAAGAAATGAGGGAGGGAAAGAGAACTAGAATTTAAAAATCTAGAAGAAAGAAAGAAGTAAATATTACTAAGGGCCTTCCTTTCTAGGATAACATTCTGCATATGACTTCAAGAACTAAAAGCAAAAGTAGTAGGCAATATATTGTCTTACCTAACTTTTACTATCTCGTATAAAAAAGCAAACATTTTTGCCTGCAAATAAAATATTTTTCTGTAATTAATCTCAAGTAATAATTACAAAGTCCTTACATGAAGAATTATCATGTATAACACATTCCTTTAAAAGAAGTGAATGCATAAAATAGAAAAATCGTGTCTTATGAATTTTGCATTGATCTGCAAAGATAGCAATTTATACTAAACTAAGCCTTGGGACACTGAACCAAGCCACCAAGATAACAGAGTCCCAGAAATTTAGTTTTAAATGGTTTAAGAAAATGAAGAAAAAGCTTGGAAAACCAGATATTTTTTACATAGCATATCTTCGTCAACATTGTTTTAAGCCAGTTACTGGATTATTATCTGTTTGTCAATCACTTATATTACAGGTAACTATAAAATAAACAGTCTGTCTGTCTTGGTTAAAAGATTGCTACGTAGTTTAAATATTATATATGGCCAGGCTTTGAATCCAGTTTCTCAGTGATAACCTAAAGATAATTTCATACCTATATACCCTCACCTTGACTCTGCTTCCACATCCAAAAAATAGGGATAATTTATTCATTTATTCATCACATTTTTATAGATGACTACATCTGCCAAGATAGGCTGGGCTATTCTATGGTAAGATAAACCCACTTTCAGTGGCTGCACACCAGAAGTTTACTTTCTTGTGATAAAAATCCACTTGAGGTCTGAGCCACTCTCCATAACAGTTGTCCTCCAGATGTACACTCAGCATTCCAGGCTGCTTCAATTTTTGGCACCACCATATGAACATGAGATTCCAAGATTTTCACACAAGGGGGAAACAATGGCTGAAAATTTGAGTCAAAAATTAAATGCAAGTATCTACAAGTAACATGCAGCATTTTCATGCACATTTCTTGAAAACGCATGTCATATGTACACTCTAACTTGAGAAGATTAGGAAAGAACATTCTGTCTAAATGAATTGGCTCTCATTGAGCAGTAAAAGTGGTTACCTAGTCACCATCAAAGTGTCAAGCAATGACATATCACAGGGTGGTAGCTATTGTTAAGAAAAAGGGAAGTAGGTTAATTGGAATAGTATGTAAAATGATTAAGGTGGCAATAGTTGCTTGTGAGTTTTTAAAATATATTTGGAAAGCATAGAATATTGTACTGATAAGATGATATTTGAGTAGAAATCTAAAGGAAGTGAGGCAGAAAACTACAGGTATTTGGAAGAGGGAACAGCAAATATGAAGGTCATGAGTCACGTTAGGGTGTAGCTTAGCATATCATGAGGCAAGTAGATGAGTGACATCAGCAAGATGGCAGAATAAAAAGTCCCAGCCCTTGATATATGACAGAAACACAGATTTAACCATTATATATGGATCGAAATACATACACTTTATGAGAGGTCCAGCATTCAGTTAAGAAGGTGTAGTACTCCACATGAGCACAAAAGTGAGAACAGCCACGTTGAAACTGGTAAGAGCAGTTTTGTTTTACCTGGGTCAGCCCCTCCACCAAACTGGCATAGTTCAGCATGTAGAGAAATTGTCTTAGCCTTTATTTATGCTTCAAGGTGAGAAACAGAATAGAGCATGCTTCTAAGTTCTTGGCCTTTTAGTTCATTGCCCATGGAGACAGTATCTGCCTCATTTTACATGGGATGCCGTTGGGAATGGTATTGCTCCAATTCCTGGGGGCATGTACAAAAAAAAGGAAAGGGGCAGACAGCGAGCTGCAGCCAGTACAGCTCTGTGATATTGAGAGAACTTCAGAACCAGTTTCTCTCTTAGGTGAGATGGAGAGAAGTGGACCATGCTTCCAGTGTCTTGCCATTTCAATGGACTGTTCAACAGGTTGGCTTCCATTTTTTTCTCACCTGGAGTGCTGACAAAACTGGTGTACTTTGGAAGGGATAGCTGAGAAGAAAGGAAAAAGAACATGCAGCTTTCTACACCCAGCATGGCTATGTAAAATTTGGAGAAGGTGCAGAGGTCATATATTCACCACAGAAGGAAGGAGAAGAGTGTAGTAGTTTGCTGCCAATGTCTTGACCTACAGTATTACAGTCTCATAAAAGAAGCAAGAGCTTATAGGCCCTTGAAAAAGCAGAGGGCAGTCAATTTTTGACTCCAAGAATTTCTTTCTAGGATAATTGGTTAAAAATTTTCCGTATCAAAGCTAATCTAAAAAGAGACTGACCGAATTGACTTTTATTAACATGTGCAGAAACCAAAACAAACTACAAGGAACAGGAAGACTCAGTAAACATGACACAATAAAAGGACGAAAATAAATCCCCAGTACCCAACAACAACAAAAAAAATGAAGATCTATGAATTTCACGATCAAGAATTCAAAATAATTAAAGAAGCTCAGTAAATT
Source organism: Alouatta palliata (assembly GCA_004027835.1). NCBI lineage: Eukaryota > Metazoa > Chordata > Mammalia > Primates > Atelidae > Alouatta > Alouatta palliata. The sequence continues at coordinate 21,869 of PVKV010019128.1, forward strand.
ACAAGAGAACACATACAGCTGAATAAAATCAGGAAAATAGGTGAACAAAAGGAAAAAAATAAAAATTCTGCAAAAAGGTCAAAATTCTGGAGCGGAAAAAATACAGTAAGTTAAAAATTCACTATAGGACTTTAATATCAGCTCCGAGGAAGACAAGGAATCAGAAAACTCAAACGCAGGTCATTTGAAGTTATTCAGTCAGGGGAGCAAAAAGGGGGAAAAAAAAAGAATAAACAACATGGAAGAAAGTTTAAATGAATTATAAAAATTATCAAGGAAAAATTATGCATTATGAAAGTCCCAAATGCAAAAGAAAGGAAGGAAAAGAAATCTTATTTTACAAAAGAATGGCTGAGAAGTTCCCAATCTAAGGAGGAAAATAGACATCTAGATACATGAGATTCCAAGACACCTAATAAGATGAACCCAAAAACATCTATACTGAAACACATTATAATCAAATTGTTAAATGTCAAAGATAAAGAATTTTGAAAACAGCAAAATAAAAGTGACTTGTCATGTACAAGTGAGTTCCATTTAGACTCTTCATGGTTATCTCAGCAGAAATTTTGTAGGACAGAAGACAGTGATACGATGTACTTAAACTGCTACAAGAAAAAAAAATTGTCAAACAAGTATGAAATGCCTGGCACAACTGACCTTCAAAATGAAAGAAAGGTAAAGGCTTTCCAAGACATGCAAATGTTAAGGGAATTTGTCATCACTATACCTGCTTTTGTTCTTCAAATTTACCAAAAGGACACTAAGCAGCAACAAAAGCATATGAAAGTATAATACTCACTGGTAAGGGTAAATATATAAACAAATAGAGTATATTGTAATACTGTAGTGATAGTGTGTAAGTCACTTTTAATCATAATATAAAAGTTAAAAGACAAAACCATTAGGAATAACTATAACTGTAATAATTTGTTAACAGATACACAATATAAAAATATGTAAAGCATAACATCAGTAACATAAAATGCGAGTGTGGCAAAGTTAAAATGTAGAGTTCTTGTTTGTTTTGCTTTGTTTTTTAAAATAATTGGAGTTCTGTTGTTACCAGATTAAACTAGAGTGTTACAACTAGGTTTTATATAAGCCTCATGATTATAACAATGAAAATACATATAGAAGATACACACAAAAAGAGAAAGGAATAAAAGCATTTCAGTACAAAAAAAAATCAAAAAATAGAAAATAGAGGAAATGAAGAAAATAGTTAACAGGTTCTGCAAAAAAGAAGACAAGTAATCAATTGGCAGTTGTAAGTTCTTACCTATCAAATTACTTTCAACATGAATAGATTAAACACAACACTCAAAAGACAAAGAGTGTTTGGATTAAAAAATCAAGATCCAACTACAAACTGTCTAAAAGAGACTTACTTTACATTTTAAAGAACAAACATAGACTGAAAGTGAAAGAATAGAAAAAGGTAGAGATACAAATCATAACCAAAAAAGGACAGTGGCAGCTGTACTTGTATAAAACAAAATAGATATTAAGTCAAAAATTGTCACAAGAGACACAAAAGACTATTATATAATAAAAAATATGTCAGTTTACCAGGAGGATGTAACAGTTATAAATACATATACACCAACTTCGGAGTACCTAAATATGTAAAGCAAGTATTTATAATACTGAAAGGAAAAATAGATAGCAATACAATTATTGCAGAAGACTTTAATATGCCAATTTCAATAATGGCTATGACATTCTGACAGAAAAATCAATAAAGAAACAATGAACTTGAACAATACTGTAGACCAAATAGACCTAAGAGAGACATATGGAACATTCTACCCAGTAGCAGCGATTACCCATTCTTCTTTAGCATACACAAAAAATTTTGCAGAATAAATAAATGACATGCTAGGTTACAAAACAAATCTTAACAAGAAGTCTTAACATTTCAGTCTTTAAGAAGACTGAATTATTTCAGATGTGTTTCCCAATAACAGTGGAATGAAACTAGAAATTAATTGCTGAAGAAAAGCTGGGAAATGCACAAACATGTTGAAATTTTTAAAAATATTATTGAGTAATGAATGGGTCATAAAAGGGAAATTTAAAATTGTTTGAAAACAAAAACACAACAAAAATTACAAGATACAATAAAAGCAGGAATAAAATACAGGTTTACAGCAATAAATACCTACATTAAAAAAGAAATAGAAGCAACCTAGCTCTACATATCAAGTAACTAGAAATAGAGTAACAAACTAAGCCCAAAATTAGCATAATGGAGGAAATAATAAAAGATTAGAACAGTAATAATGAAAATAGAGACTAAAAAGAAAATATAAATGAATGAGACCTAGTTGTATTCTTCAAAAGATAAACAAAATTGACAACTCCTCGGCTAGACTAGCTATGAAAAAAAAGAAATTCTTAAAAAATAAGACAGAGAAGGCATTACCACAGGTGGCAGAGGAATAAAAAAGACTGCTAGGAACAATTATACACCAACAATCGGATAACCTAAAGTAAATAGATAAGTACCTAAAAACACCCAAACTACCAAGAATGATTCATAAGTAAATGGAAAATCTGAACAGAACAATAATGAATAGGAAATTGAATCATAAATCAAAACCTACTAATAAAACAACAACTATAGCAACCCAGGGTTAGATGTCTTCACTGATGAATTTTACCAAACATTAAATAATTAGCATTAATCCTTCTTTGAGTTTTTCAAAATATACAAAAAGAAGGAATAATTTTAAGCTTATTTTATGAGCCCAGCATTACCTTACTACCAAGTCAGGCAGTGACACTAGAAGAAAAGAAAACTACAAGCCAATACCCAGTGAAAATACATTTAAACATACTCAACAAAATATGAATACTAGCTGCCTAAATTCCGAATTCCACAGCACATTAAAAATATCACACACCATAATAAAGTGGGATTTATTCCTATATGAAAAGATGGCTTAACATGTGCAAGTCAATTAATGTATATAACATATTAACAGAATGAGAAGGGGAAAAAAATCACATTATTATCTCAATAGATGCAGAAAAAGCATTTAATAAAATCTGACACCATTTCACAATAGAAAACAAAAACCCTCAAAAAACTAAACATAGAAGGAATTAGGCCACCTATGCAAAGCACAGAGCTAACATTAAAGGTTGAAATTAGAAACAAAAGAAGAGTACTTACTCTTTCAAATTTCTATTCAACATAGTATTGCAGTTCTAGCCAGAGTAATTAGTCAAGAAAAAAAAAAAAGACATCCAAAGTGAAAGAAAGAAGCAAAATTATCTGTTAGCAAGTCACATGATTGTATGTGTAGAAAACCCTAAAGACTCCACAAAAGAACTTTTAAATAAATTCAGCAAAGGTACAGAATAAAATATCAACATATAAATGTTGATTATACTTCTCTACATCAACAATGAACTATCTGTAAATTAAACAGTCTCATTTAAAATAATTTCAAGAAGAATACAATACTTGGAAATAAACTTAACCAAGAAGATAAAATCCTTATACACTGAAAACTGTTAAACACTGATGAAAGAAATTAAAGAAAACACAAATAAGTGAAAATACATTCTGTTCATGTATTGGAAGATTTAAAATTGTTAAAATGTCAATACTACCTAAATCTACAGTTTCAATGCAATTCCTATCAAAATTCTAACAGCATGTTTTACAGATATTAAAAATAAACAGTCCTAAAATTCGTATGGAACCATCACCAACCCCAAATAGCCAAAGTAATCTTGAGAAAGAAGAACAAAGATAAAGTAATCACATTTTCTGATTTCAAAATATATTACAAAGCTATACTAATTAACATGGTACGGTTCTGACATAAAAACAAACATATAGACCAATGAAACAGAATATGGAGTCCAGAAATAAAATGACACATATACAATTGACACATACAGTCAACACATGTTTAACATAGGTTCCAAGAATCCACAATCAGAAAAAGTCTGTTCAATAAATTTGCATGAGAAAAACAGCAATGCCATTAAAAAGTGGGTAAAGGACATGAACAGATATTTCTCAAAAGAAGACATACATACAGCAAACCAACTTCTGAGAAAAAGCTCAATATCACTGATCATTAGAGAAATGCACCTATTATGGCTATTATTATAAAGTGGCTCTTATTAAATGGCTGTTATTAAAAAGTCAAAAAAAAATGCTGGTGAGGTTGTGGCAAAATGGAATGTTTATACTCTGTTGCGGGTAAGAATTAGTTCAATCATTGTGAAAGACAGTGTGGCAGTTCCTCAAAGACCAAAACACAGAAATAACACTCGACTCATCAATCCCATTACTGGGTATATGCACAATGGAGTATAAACTGTTATATTATGAAGACACATGTACATGTATGTTCATTGCAGAAGCATTCACAATAGCAAAGACTCATGGAATCAACCTAAATGCCCATGAATAATAGAGTGGATAAAGAAAAATTGCTACATATATAACATGGTATATATTGTGCAGCTGTAAAAAATGATATCATGTCCTTTGCAGGAACATGGATGGAGCTGGAGGCCATTGTTTTTACCTAAATGATGAGAACATATGGAGACACAGAGGGAAACAACACACACTGGGGACTATAGGAGAGTAGAGTGTGAAGAGGAGGGACAGAATCAGGAAAAATATTTAATGGGTATTAGGTTTAATATTTGGGTGATAATATGTACAACAAATCTCCATGACAGTTTACCTGTGTAACAAACTTGCCCATGCTCCCCTGAACTTAAGATATTAATACAAGTTAAAAAATAAAGAAAATCTGTGATGCACTAAAACAAAGGATGCTTGAAAAAACAGGTATCTTAAAACTTAAGTATTGCCTTATTATAAACTAGTTACCCCTGAATCATCTGGTTTGGGATCCTTGGAAAAGGCAGGCTTTACTAAAAGTGGTTTTTGAACACTGAGTTTCAGTCCTCTTGGTCTACTGTTGCAGAAGTTTAGATGTGCATTCCAGAAGGTCGAGGATCTTTTAAGTGTCACCACGTACTTCTCTTTCCCCACCAATCACTCCCCTGAGAGTATACTATTTTACAGAACATTTTTTTATAAAGCAAACTTAGACTTTTGAACAAATCCATCTGCGATTTACTATACTTCATAGGGCTCAAAACCCCTATGTACCAAACTACTAGGAAAGATTTCTGAACACATTCATAAAAGTATCTTAATGAACAATAGCTGCAAAGAACATGCCTTTAAATACATTGATTCCAAATTAAACAAGAATTGTTAGGAGGATAGCTCTCATGTTAAGTGTTCTTACCACAATTTATAAATCAATATAGGCATTTTGTATTGAAGTTTTATATTTAACATTATAGTACTTTTATATGCTATTGCTTATTTTTATTTTAAATAACTGCAGAATACGTTAGCGTACATAGTTTGTGAAATAATTTTCTCTGTTGGACATTTAATTGGTATATTAATGTAGCCAATATAAATTATCTGTCTATAATAATTTCTGTGCACATTAAATTACTAGCAAAGTTCACTAAACATTCACTGAGTTTAGTTAAATATGGTCAGAAACAATTGCTTCAAATAATTTTAAATGCCCACTTTTCAGTACATTTTGTTCAAGCAATATTTGGTATTATTGGGCAATGGACATTGCTAGTTTTAACTTTAAAGGAGATAGATTTTATTTAGGGAACAGATTATGGCAATATAAAAGAACTTGGCACTTAGCTGGTGAATTGTTTTTCTAAGTTGGAAAAAAAACCGTAGCGTCAAAAAACACCTGCAACCAATTGGATCTAAAAGCTACTAAATTTTATAAGTAATTTGAATGTGTATTACATTTTATGGCTATATATTAACACATTGAAAACTGGAGAGTCTAGGAAATAAATACTGGGAACTCTGAGAAGGAGGAGGAGATTCAGGAGGAGGAGGACACCGTGGGTGATGTAGCAAGAAGTGACTGAGTGAGAGAATAAAAAAGAGGTCAGAGTTTCGGGGAGGAGTTGAGATCTTGTATATCCTTCCAGTCCTTGGCAAGTAACATTGTCTTCACTGTAAATATAATGGAGAATTTTGAGAAAAGAAAATATGTTATTTCACTTAAATTTTAAAAGAAATATTCTGGCTGCTCTGTGGAGTATGTATTTTGGGGGCAAAAGTAGAAGCTGAAAGATCAATTAAGAAACTGTTGTAATAATTCAAAGAAGTGATGGAGGATTATGGTAAGATGTGTAGTGAAAATAGGTGATGGACAATAGACTGATTCTGAATTTATTTGGAGGCAATTGACCACAAAATTTTCAGGTGCATTAGAATATTCAAGTAAGCAAATAATGAAAGATGATTCTAAGTCTTGTGATCAAAGAAGCCGGGAAATGAAGTTGTCTTTTATTGAAACGGGCAAGACTATAGTAGGAGTAGATTAAGAGGGTGGGAAATAAAAAAAAGGTTTTAGCATATGTGCAGTTTGAAATGTCTTTTAGATATCAAAATGTAGAATTTGAGTAGGTGGTTGCATTTGCAAGTCTGAAATTAGGAAGGAAGTTGAATGCCTGGAAGTCAATAGCATTTTAGATATATTTGAAGCACAGAATCACCTAGGAAATAATTAAAAGTAGAGAAAATATTTAAAAGCAAATTCTTATACACTTCAATGCATAGGAATACATATAAGAAAGAATTAGCAGAGAGAGAGAGGGGGAGAGAAAATATGTTTCCATAAGAAAGGAATGGAATCAATAGATAGTGGCAGCTAGAAATCAAATGGAAAAAAAAAATGTTTCAAGAAGGAGATTGTAATCAACTGTGCTAAAATCCTGCTGGATAATTAATAAAAAGGCAAACAGGCAATCAATGAAAACAATGGCCAGTTTATAAATACTCTTGTGGGATAAGTGACATGATGTATGCAAACTACTAAGCCTAGTATTTCATTAGTAAGAATTCAATAAATATTTATAAATATTACTATTTTGAGGCTGGTATTATTCTGATGTGAAAGGTAATTCATTAGCTGTGAGGAGTGATCTTAACGACATTCAATTAAATAAGATCCATGGAAGTCAACAACTGGTGGAAGAGACAGAAGAAACCAATCCAGAGGATGTGCCTGTCTCAGCCTGTCATCCAACTGTTGTAGGTATTTGAAGGAAAAGAGAAGTTATCCAGTGGTCTTAGAGAACGGATAATGAATAAAGGCAACAAAGGGAAGAGAAGACATATATTAAAATCTAAATAAGTTATTACAATGAAAAGAATGGAAGGTATATAGTGATGATAGGAGAAGAAGCTAGAATGTTTGGCATAGGCTTTTTATATGACATACAAAATATTTCTAACTTTGTCCTTAATCCAAGGGTAGACAACTGAAGGATTTTGTGTAAGGGAGTAACATAACCTCTCCCAATTAGTTATTAAAACTTTGCTGTATTAAAAAAAATGGAATATGGCTGTGAAACAGAAAAAAATGAAATTTAAAAATTAACTAGCGTTTATTACAATAATCAAGGTTAAAATATTTAGTATTTGAGGTGAATAACAACAAAATTGAGAAAGGTAAGAGGAATCAGAAAAATGTTTAAAGGTAAAATAAATTTGATGAATTGGATATAGGTTGAGTATGAAAAAAGATGAGTCTCAGATAATTTTCACATTTCTAAATGTGACCTGTTCCACTCACTAATAAAAAATACCAGGAAAAATTAGATTTACAAAGGAATAGATGGATTTTCTTCTGGATTTATTGACTTGAAAGAGCCTGGGGCATTGATACGACACCGTTAAAGGCATAGGTTTCCAGTCCAGGAAAACATACAGCTTTTATTGTGTAATTAGAAAACACTTACGGAAAAGTAATAATTGAAGCCAATTTATTTGGTAGAGCTTTCCTAATAACCATAGGCTGAGAATGGAATAATGCCAGGGATAGAATCCATTGTTAAAGTCTTGATAAGGCAGGCATGCTATGTCAATCTGCATATTACTTATTGACTGACTCAACATCATTCTAGGAAAAAAAATTCTTTTAAAGCTTCTAATAATTCTTAAATAATAATTGAATATTTTACGTAAAGATGGTCGAAAGAAAAGTATTAACAGATTGCTTTGTTTAATAAAAAAAAAGTGTGTAGTATGAAATTTAGGTGAACAATAAATCACCCTACAAATGAATGAGGGTGGGGGGGTCTTACTCAAGACGGTATGTTAAAAAAATTGGGAATGCCTTCAAATATAACAATATTCATTTTGTATACAATTACATGAAATTTGTCTCTAGGAACTAGGAAGCATATTCATATATTTTTCAACACTTTTCTTTGGTGTCGATATGGTCATTCTAGATGTCTAAAATTGGATGTGTATTTTCTGGCTAAGATAGGAAGATAGGTATTCAATTTGCTGCACAATACTAGATACACAGAGTATCACCAATGTAGGTGTAGCTGTTTGGGCTTAAAGAATAAAGCAGTAACAAATAAAGTAACTCTGTTTTTAGCTGTTGTAGTGACTTTTTAAAAATTACATTGAACAGTCATTTTGGGAATGCAAATATGTAAAAGAGTGTAAAAGAATGCTGAACAGTCAAAGAAGTGGAGTATATTGGACAATTTCTCTCTCTCTCTCTCTCTCTCTCCCCACCCACACACACCCAAAGCAATAAAAATATTAGTTCATCCAAGAGGGAAAAATATGCCATGAGTTAAACCCATGGCGCACATTTCTCTAGAATGTTGACTGTGCTGTAAACATAAAAGAAGCAGTTGCTTTTCAGGTCCAGATCCTGCATCACATATGCTGGTTTCTCATTAAATTGTTGGTTCTGTAAGATCATTGTTGTGGTTTAAGCTGACTAAGCTTCCAGATATATGTTGTGTCTTGACATTTTTTAGGTAAATTGACAATTTGTAATTGTAGATAGAGTACAATGTGGAATAATTAAATCAAGCTAATTAGCTCAATAGTTAACAGTTTTTTGTGATGAGAATATTTGAAATTTACTCTCAGCAATTTGAAATACTCCATTGACCGTTTCTTAACTTGAGGTCTAATTAATTGTGAGCCACTTAAAATTCTCCTAATAAGTTTCATTTGTTAAAGTTAGTCACTGTCATTTTCTCTTCCATGTAATTAAGACTGAAAGCTGGAATATTACATTACTATACATTTAAATTATTTGACCTTATTATATATTATAATCACATAATCTGGTATTAAGAATCATGTTTAAAAGTAAATGAATTCTGGAAAATCACATTTCTTAATATTCATTTTAGCTAAATTTCCTTCAATGTAAATATCATTATCCTGAATGTTATTTTGCTCTTTTCTAAGAAATTCAGCTAAATTTGCTTCAATGTGGAAAAAACAAAAAGCACCCCTTACATTTTGTTATCTAAATAGAGCTTCCTTATTTTTACCATTACAGAAAATAAATATGTAATAAAATAAATGGGTTCACCTTTATTAAGTTGTGAAGAAGCTATGGTCTCAAAACCAGTATCCTGATATTAATTGTAATTTTGCTATTCTCTAGGAAGTTCTGCTTCATTTGGAATCATTTGCATAGCTGAGGTTCTGATTGCTTTAGAGCATCTGAGCTTCCTTGGCTATTTACAAAAGTCTCAGAATGTTTACCTTGGAAAGCTAGGCAAATTCTGTAAAAAGAATGTATCCAAATCCAAATGATTTTCTACAGATGTTTCAGAACTTTCCCTTTGCATGAGGATTTTTTTCACCTCTTTTTATAGCTAAAATGACTATTAAGTAATTAAATTGTATTTCATTATCTGTCACTCCTAGAGGTTGGCTTTAAATACTGAGTATTTCTTGTAGAGACAATTAGTTGTTTGGTTTCCTCACAGGTCTCAGATTTAAAAGCTCCAAAGATACACTACCATGTTTCTACAGAGAAACTTTTGCTTAGGTGTCAAGGGAATTTTTCTCATGTCTTTAAGCTTAAAACTTTCACTTTCTGGGGCAGATTTTGCTGTTTTCACCTGGAAGCAACAGTTTTTCACAATGAAGTAAAATGATTACCTTTTTTGTCTGCAAGTACAATCTACTAATACTATACCTTTTAGAAACATCATTTTAAAATAGCAAGAATTATTCCATACAGCTTATTCGCATCAGAAAACTGCTAATAGCATCTTATGTGCAATTGAAGATAACCTTTTTCATTTACTGATTATTCACAGAATAAAGCTCATCACAGAGTACACTTAGGTCTGCATTTAGTTGGAGAAGACAATTCATCTTAAGTAGGAAAGAACTAGTATATGCAGAGTTCCTTTCTGATGTGATAATCTGTTCTCAGTTTGGGCATTCGAGAGAACTTTAGCAGGTATCTGAGCGCCAAGGCACTGTATGTAGAGGTCACTTTTGAATGAAACCATCTTTATTGATAACTGAGAATTTTAAAACTATTTCAGCCTTCATTATATTTTTAACTCATACATGACTTATGTTTTATTAAAAGTGTGATTTAACATGCAATTAACTACAGTCTCTGAATGACACTAAAATCAGTGTTTAGATGGTTCATAACATTTGTTAGCTTCTCAAAAATATAAATTTTACCATCCTGAGTTGATTTTCTGTATATTGTGTAAGGAAGGGGTCCAGTTTCAATCTTCTGCATATGCCAAACCTGCACATATACTCCTGAACCTAAAATAAGTCAGTGTGTGTGTGTATATAAACATGTATAAACATATGTAAGTAATATATATAACAATATGTTATATTTTACCTATAAATTACATTTTATCAAATCAAAATATCTTTATGTATAAATAGTATACAAATTTGTATTATAATTATATCTATAATTATAAATTTTGTTATAAACAAAATATGTATTTTATATTTATATAAATTTTAATTTATATATTATATAAATTACATTTTTAATTTACATATATATTTAAAATATATAAATCAGTTTAATATATATTGAATTTATGTTAATATATATATTTTTATTTTTTATTTATATTTTAATTTATATATTAACATATATTTATACATGTAAAAGTTAATATATGTAGATACATCTTATAACAGCCAAGCTACTGTGTAAATCAGAGTAGCTAGCTGCCACAATAATCAAATTCTGAAATCTCAGAGGCTCAACTTCTCATTTGGGATGAAGTCTAATATGGTCAACTGGTCCTCCTTCAGCCTATAGCCATGGCATTTGAAACCCATATCCTCTAAAGCTACTACAGCAGCAGAAGGGCCTGGTGAAGGAAGCACAGAAACTCTTTAATGATTCTGACCAGTAGTGACACCTATCCCTCTGCTCACTCTTCATTGGCCAGAAGTATTCATAGGGTTCCAACATAACACTGAGATTGCTGGAAAATACATGGCAGCAAATATAATTTTTGGTGAGGACACCAACATTAAGCCAATCTTTCTCTCCACTAAAGTTGTACCACTGATTGAAAAATGTTTATCAAAAAAGTATTTGGTACCTCACTCTATAAACGCAGCTAAGACATTGTCAATTACTTGGGTAAATATCAGAGTGAAAATATTGAATTCAAAATTTTAAAAACATTGCAACGAATAGTTTGTCTGCATCAGAGTGGAAGAGCAATCTTTCAATGCTTGAAGCCAATACATGAGTGACAAAATAAATGTCAGTTTATATAACAAAGCTCTGCTTTTTTAAAATTTGACGTGCTCTCCAATCAGTTTCAGTCACTCTGAAGTAAGATAGTAATATTGGGAAACTACTAAAAAAAATAATTTGGAAAACTTGGCAAAACTTTTTCTTTTTCTTAATATATTTGGCTTCCCTTAGGAAGAAAATATTACCTCTGTACGACTAAACTGCATTGCAACTCAGGCTGAACACAGGGATTTTCCCAAAAGCAGGAATTTCATGATTTGGACAATTTTGAATAATTTGTAAGTTGTATAGACGTGGTTCACCTTAATTACCTCGAGCTTCCCCAGATACTTCTAATACAGGAGAGTTAATGAAAATAAATGTGTAGAAGTCACAGTTTTCTCAAAGGGAGAGAAAAATGAGCATTTACCAGAATCTTACTGTATGTTAAGCATGAAACACAAATCTTCACACATAAACTTCACAGTAAGTAGTACTGTTGCTGTCATCTTCGTTATGTATTTATTTACTTTTTGAGACAAAGTCTCACTCTGTTACCCAGGCTGGAGTGCAGTGGCACAATCTCAGCTCACTGCAACCTCAGCCTTCCGAGTTCAAAAGATTCTTCTGCCTCAGCCTCCCCAGTAGCTGGGATTACAGGCACATGCCACTATGACCAGCTAATTTTTATATTTTTAGTACAGATGTGGTTTCACCATGTTGGTCAGGCTGGTCCCAAACTCCTCAACTCAAGTTATCTCCCACCTTGGCCTCCCAAAGTGCTGGGATTACAGGCATGAGTTACCACGCCCGGCCCATTTTTTGTTTTTTAATGAGGAAACTAAGACTTATAGAAATTAAGTAATCTGTCTTAAATCATTTAGTTAATCAGTGGAAGGTCCTAGATTATAACCCAAATTATATTCCAAATTTGGCTCTGAAGTATATTCTCTATCATAACTTTAAACCAAACGTCTCTAAAGTTTTCACAGCATATCTATAATAGTAAAGAATGATTTTAATCCAGAATCCTCAATATGTATATACTTTCAAGTATTTATGTAGTGTAATACATTATGTACATTATAAACAACATAAAAACAAACTTTGAAAGGATGGAAAATACCAGAGGGATTTTAAAATTATTTTTTATTGGTACATAGTAGTTGTGTCCATTTATATAGTGCATGTGTTTTTTGGAACATGCATGCAATATGCAATGATCAAATAAGGATAATTGGAACATCTATCACCTTAAACATTTATTTTTGTTGCAATCATTCTAAATCTCCTAGCTATTTTGAAATACATTATAAGTTACTGTTAACTATAGTCATGTTATTGTACTACTGAACACTAGAACTTATTCCTTCACTCCAGTTGTATTTTTGTGTCCATTCACCAAACTGACTTAATTCTCCCCCCATCCCCACTTTCTAGCCTCTGGTAACTATCATTCTATATCTCCATGAGCTCAGTTTCTTTTAGCTCCCATATATGAGTAAGAAAATGTGATATTTATCTTTCTGTGCCTGGCTTATTTTACTTAAAATAGTATCCTCCAGTTTCATATATGTTGCTGCAAATGACGATATTTTATTCTTTTTTATTGCTTGCTAATATTTCCTTGTGTATAAATACCATGTTTTCTTTATCCATTCATACACTGATGAACACTTAGGCTGATTCTATATCTTGGCTATTGTGAATAGTGCTGTTGTGAATAGTGCTGCAATAAATATGGGAGTGCAGATGTTTCTTCGATATACTGATTTCTTTTAGGTATATACTCAGAAATGGGATTGAAGAATTATATGTTAGTTCTAGGTTTAGTTTTTTGAGGAATCTCCATAGTGTTTTTTATAGTAGATATACTAATTTATACACTCCCTCCAACAGTGTACAACTGTTTCCCTCTCTCTGTGTCCAAGGTAGCCTCTGTTATTTTCTGTCTTTTCAGTAATAACCATTTTAACTGGCATGAGATATCTCATTGTGGTTTTATTTGCATTTCCCTGATGATTAGTGATGTTGAGCATTTTTTCATAAATCTCCTGGCCATTTGTTTGTTTTCTTTGGAGAAATGTCTATTTACATCTTTTGCCCATTTTAAAATCAGATTTTTTCTTTGGCTATTGAGTTGTTTGAGTTTTTCATGTATTCTCATTAATCCCTTGTCAGATGAATAGTTTAAAAATATTTTCTTCCATTCTGTGGATTGTCTCTTTACTTTGTTGATGGTTTTCTTTTCTGTGCAGAAGCTTTCTAATTTGATGTAAATCCCAATTGTCAATATTTGTTTTTGTTGCTTGTGCCTTTGATACAGGGCAGGCAAGCCCCTAAATTGGGGCTTAGCCTGGCGGGGTTCTTGGCTGTGCCCAGGAAATAATTCAAAGATTAGTCAGTGATGTCAGATATCAACTTTTATTGAAGTGACAGTGTACAGCAGCAGCAGAGGTACTGCTCCTTGCGGAACAGGGCTGCCTCATCGGCAATGCACCTCTAGTGGCAGCTCAGATGCAGTTCTGAACTCATATTTATACTCACTTTTAATTACATACAAATCAATGGGCAGGTTCTTCAGAATTTTCTAGAAAAAGGGTGTTACTTCTGGGCCATTGCTATGGGAAGAGGCAGTAACTCCTCATAAGATGCCATGGCAATACTAAACTAACATGGCACTGGTGGCTGTGTCTTATAAAGAGTCGCTTTCACCCCTCCCCTGCTTCAGCTCGTCTTCAGTCTGGTTCATGTCCCACCTCTGGAGTCAAGTCCCACCTTATACCTTAGAATCTTTAGATTTTTCCAAATGTAAGATCGTGTTGTCTGCAGATGAGGACAGTTTGACTTCTTTCACTGTAATTTGGATGCCCTTTATTTCCTTTTCTTGCCTAGTTGACCTGGCTAAGACTTCTAATACTATGCAAAACAAAAGTGGTTAAAGTGGGCATTCTTTTTTTGTTCCAGTTCTTACGGAAAATACTTTCAGCTTTTCCTTGTTCAGTATGATGTAGGCTGTGGGTTTTTAATTTAAGACTACAACATACCAAAACCTATGGAATACAGCAAAAGCAGTACTGATAAAGTTTGTAACAATAAATGCCTGCATCAGAAAAGTAGAAAGACCTGAAATAAACAACCAAACCATACACCTTAAAGAACTAGAAAAGCAAGAACCAGCTGAACTCAAAATTAGTAGTGGAAATAATAAAGCTTAGAGCAGAAATAAATGAAAATGAGATGTAAAAAAAAAAATCAAGAAAACAAAATGTTGGTGTTACAAAAACATTAAAAAATTGGTGTATCTTTAGCTAGATGAAACAACAGAGACATGATTCACATAAATAAAATCTGAGATGGCAAAGGAGACGTTGCCACTGATACCACAGAGATTATTAGAAAGCATTAGGAGCAGCTATACAGCAACAGATTGGAAACCCTGGAAGAAATAAATAAGTTCCTGGACATCTACTAAGATTGTACTATAAATAAATAGAAAATCGGAACAAAACAACGAGTAATGAAATAGAAGCAGTAATAAAAACTCTCCCATCAGAGAAAAGCCCAGGACCTGACGGCTTTACTCCTCTATTCTATCAAACATTCAAAGAAGAACTAATACCAATCCTATTCAAACTATTCTAAAAAATTGAACAGGAATAAATACTCCCAAACTCATTCTATGAGGTTAGCATTGCCCTGATACCAAAAGTAGACAAAGATACAACAAAAAGAAAACTACAGGCCAATAAAACATAGATGAAATGATCCTCAACAAAATGGTAGCAAGTGAAATTCACCAGCACATTAAAAAGATCTTTCACTATGTTCAATGGGATCCATCCTAAGGATGCAAGGATGGTTCCACGTACGCAAATCAATAATACATCACATTAACATAATGAAGAACAACCATATGATCATTTCAATAGGTGCTAAAAAAAAAAAACATAAAATTCAGTGTCCCTACATGATAAAAACGCTCAAGAAAATGAGTATAGAAGGAACATACTTCAAAATAACAGGTTTTAATTTTTTATGTCTTAATGAAACATCCTGCTAGCTTTTATATAGAGATAGTGTAGAAAACATCCATTCTTATTTAAGTTTTTTATGTTGAAATATTTATAAACTTACAAGATGTTGTAAAAGTAGCCGAGAGAGGTTCAGTGTACTCTTCATTCGACGTCTTCTAAATTTGTAGTCATATATATCAAAAACTATGAAATAATAACACTGACACATTAGATTAACTAGACTAGATATTTTACTCAGATTTCCCAAGAAAAGTATAGATTTTTAGGAACAAAATGTTCTTATCACTTGGAGAAATAATAAAATATTCTATGATACACTTGGAAGATGGTTTTTAATTCACTAAAACCTTTGTGATTCACAAGACTCCTAAAATGTATAAGCAACCATCAAGTGAAAGTTAACAACTCAGCTAAAGTGTTCATGGCATTTAATAGCACCTGTTATGACTTGATTTGAAACCCTGTGTCAACATTTAATCTGTGCCTCTTATAATGGGCCTAATAATATCTACTTTTTGGGATATTAGCTATTCTAAGTAGCATTATTTTCCTCATTACAGAAAAAGAAATGTACTTAGTTCAATCTTGACTTACCTGAAGTCAACTTACTAATTTAGTACAACGCTGGACTTAAATTAATTTCTTTCTACCCAGTTGCTTTTCCTCCCATGTTATGTGTCTCCTATCTAGGGAAGGGAAGGAAGGAGAGAATAGAGAATACTACAGCATGACATTCAGTGCACATTACTCTGAATGTTTTTAGACCTTGTATTCATACTTTACTGCTTACTTTTTGTTAATTATCCCTATTGAAAACCACAAGATTTCTTGAGTCATTTAAAGGTCAATTTAACTTTAGTCAATTATTAATAATATGGATTTTTGTTAATAGCATCGTGCTGGCCAAAAATCACAGATATTACAGAAATAATCAGATACTGAAAGTGTTTTCATTTCTGGGACTAACTGTATCTCGAGACATTTGGTTTTCCATTTAGGTAACAGATAACAACCTGTAACTGTAATTTATATGATTTAATTATTTTTATTCGAATCTCACAGGGACTTCCTGCTAGTCTTGAACAACCATGAAAATTTACACATCCAAAAACAAAACATACAAATGAAACACCCTATTATTATTTATCTAAAGTGTTGCTTAAGGCTGCCAGGGTAATAATAGATGATAGTTCTCAGCTAAAGACAAATTTGTTGCTACAGATCAACATGTAAACCAGAATATTTAGCACAGGTTTTCTTGTACAAACCTACTCAATCCCAGGTTTTAGAAAAACATCCATATTAAACATAGTCTTGTTCTGTTTAAAGCCACAATGTGAAAGTGCAGCCAATTTCAGCTCAACGTCACATGTTGAATATTCTTTTCCTGTCATATGAGAAATTTTTATTTAATTTCTAACTTTTTAAAGTAATCTTCACGTGTCCTTCAATAAATGTAAACATTAACTGTTGCTGTTATCCTAGTTCTGTTTTAGAAGAATTATATTTACTATACCTATTAATAGTTCACATGAAGCAAGAAACCTAATATTTATATCTTACAATAAATATTATGAATGCCTCTCTCAGGGAAAGAAACTGTTTAAATAATCTGCTTTTCACATAGAAAATCTTGTTTCTAAATTTTAGAGACTATAGTTTTTGTCTTAACTTTTTTATGTCAGAGACAGCTTTTACGGTAAAAAGTAAAATAGTGCCTTGTAGCTATAGTTAGCAACCCTTTTTTTGTTATGTTTTTGCAAAAGGGGAAAATTATGGAAGCTATAAATAAGTAATGATTGCCAAAGATCAGAGGAATTTTACATAAGACCAAAGCAATTTAATCTGGTGCTTTGATACAAGTATTAAATAATTCAGCACAATGATAATAATGGCATCTTGAGAATTTCCAGCAACTGATTTGCCCTCTAAGGTATTAGAAGATGATTAGAAATTGAATGGTTTTAAGTCATGAATTAATTTTTGAACCTTTTTCTAGATGTGGGGTGAAGTGTATTCTTTTAAATAGTTGTGCTCCAATCTCTTTAATGAAAATACAAAAAAAAAAATGTTAATACATTGGTCCTCTGTGTAGTAGAATCCACTAAGCCAGAGGCAGAATGGGATGCTGATTTCCCTGGGTCAAGGATTCAAAATCATTAGATTAAAAAATTTTATTTCACACGTATCATCTTCATGTAATTTTTTCTCATCTCTTTATAAATATCCCTAAAGATATGATTCAAAATGGCCTGATTCTCAGACTAGAGTGAGCCAGTTCTTGCTCAGTGGGTCACTTTTGCCTCCTTCTACCCAGTTGCATCTTAGTTTACTTTTTCCAAAAATTTAAATTTTCTCATGGGTAAGATAAAGAAATTGGACTCTGTAATCTCAAATCACAATCATCTCCTCTAGTTCTGAAGTGCTCTGAGTATGCTACTCTTTAAATTGTTTCTAAAAGGAGAAGGCCCTTCAATATTCAGCCTCATTCTATTTGTCCAGCTAGCCATAGAGTTACTGACAGTTCTGTGAATCTCAGGTTGCTTCATGAGCCCCTCTTGTATAAATGGAAAGTCCTTTCTGCCTTACATTACAAGGAAACACCTATATATTCTTTAACACCAAGTTCAATTATCTTTCCTCTAAAAAATTTTTATTTCAGTCTTACAGAGTTCATTACATTCTCCTTAAGCCATCACTTTTATTGTCATATTTTTCTCTATTTTCACACCATTCTAAATGTTAATATTCATTTTACTAGCCATGTCACTAAATAAACTATGACTTCTTTGAAGATAAGAATTATCTTTTGTGTTTGTGCCTCCACAAGCAATGCATTTTACATTCTGAATACTTAATAAATGTGATAAATAAATGTCAATTAAATAGTTAATAAGACAAGAGTATATTAATGAAAAGAAGATTGAGGAAATAAACTTGACATTATGGTATAAATTCTGCTAATTATTAATTTCTCATTCTTGTATAAATCAATTCAATTTACTGAGCCTCTTTGGTCAAGTATCAATAATAATGCAAACATTGTTTGTTATTGGACAGGTTTTATGATCATATGATAATTCAAATCAAGTTACATGAATATATGTTAATTACAATTATATATGAAGCATCTTATCACATCTATCCAATTTTGCATAAATATATAATTTTGTCTATTAAAATAATTAAAATAGGTAAAACTACTTTAAATTGCAAAGAGATCTAATTTAAAGGATTATTATGTGACATTAACCACCACAATCCAGTATAATAATGAAAATTCCATACTCTTGATCTTTGAATTGTAGGGTTTTGTTTAATCCTCAAAAATTCCTTTCAAATGTCTAGATGGCAATGTCAGATTCAAAGTTCCAGCTAACAGATGAGTCAGAGGTACTAATAGTTTTCCAAACATCAAAACGCCCTCTACATTGTACTTACCAGCTGTGTCAATTAACATAGTTTAGTCTTATTAGAAAAATTCTTCTACACAACACAAAATTGAGCTCTAGAAATACCTGAGTTTACATTACTAATGAGTCTATGCTATTTTTAGTTTGTTCCTTTTTTATTTTTATATTTAACCGCAAAAATATATTTCTTTGAGAAAGTGATGATTTCCTCTGTTATAAAAAGTTTAAGAATATAAAATTTGAACATGGTTTGTACTCTTTCTCACATGAAATAATGAAGCATATACAACTCCACCATAATAGACTTTCTTGTTAATAGTAAGAGTACAGATGGTGAGAATGACAATTGCCTAAGAGGTCCATCCAGAAGACATCTGTGCCTTACAGTGCAAGACTCACTATGTTGACTGATCATGCAATGTGTTTGCAATGAAAATAACACCACTTAAACTCTGCCAGTGTGTTTCATATGTAACCTGACAATTATTTTTTAAAAAATTAGTAATACTTTATATTGAGATAAATTGAAAAGTTTAGGACCAAATTAAAATTGTGTGTGTGTATATATGTGTATGTATATATACATAAATATATACATATATACACACACACAATTATCTATACACACATATAATCGGACATATATTTATATACAATAGGACAGTATTGAAATCACCTGGTTCATTTAAATGAACCAGGTGATTTCAATACTGTCCTCAGTGAAAACCTTAAAGAAAATATTAATTGCCTGAACTATAAGAACAACTAGAGAGTTACCTAAATCCATGTGTTCTGCTGAAAAAGGGAAATATATGCCATTTGGAGGTAATAATTTTCCTCATTCAGATGCAGAATATTATGCAGAATATAATTTAAAAAATGCTTCATGGATGTGGTAACTTTGTAGCTGATTAAAAAAACACTCTCATAATGCTATTTAAGATGAATGTACAAAAAACTTAACGTTCAATTAGGAAATATACTAGATATGTGCACAAATATAGATATATAGATAAATTACTATGGTTGTAGACATAGACATAATTACAGAATGAATATGGGCATAGATATGCAACCAAGTATGCATTACTAAATCAACAAATAACTTTAGAAATAGTAATGAGTGCCAAGCTTCTTCTCTTCTAACTCCCTACAGACTCTCAAACACCTTGCGTCTTTCCAGCAGTGTCTTCCTACTCAACGGGGTCCTCTGTTTCCGCCTCATTTGCACTCTTCTAGTCCCACATAGACAACACTCTTTCTGATATATTCTAGGTCTCCGTTTTCTCTAGCATTGTTAAAATAGTGATGGAGTATAGCCCAAGAACAGTGTCATTTCTCTAGACTCGGTCTGAAAGCCCATTTAATCTCTATTTGCTTCTTCTTGAAAACTTATATAGGCTGTGTAGAGTTTTCAAATGCCCAGACTAAAGTTCTAAAAATTACTAAATGACTATCTTACGCACTACATAAGAAATACTATATGTGCAGAAGCTGTGTAGTATTTCTTATGTAGTGGGTAAGATAGTCATTTAGTAATTTTTAGAACTTTAGTCTGGGCATTTGAAAACTCTACACAGCCTATATAAGTTTTCATGAAGAAGCAAATAGAGGTTAAATGGGCTTTCAATTAGAGTGAATTGGCAACCAACAGAATGGGAAAAAATTTTTGCAGTCTACCCATCTGACAAAGGGCTGATATCCAGCATCTACAAAGAACTAAAACAGATTTACAAGAAAAAAACAAGCCCATTCAAAAGTAGGTGAAGGATATGAACAGACACTTTACAAAAGAAGACATACATGAGGCCAACAAACATATGAAAAAATGCTCATCATCACTGGTCATTAGAGAAATGCAAATAAAAACTACATTGAGATACCATCTCACGCCAGTTAGAATGATGATCATTAAAAAATCTGGAGACAACAGATGCTGGAGAGGATGTGGAGAAATAGGAACACTTTTACACTGTTGGTGGGAGTGTAAATTAGTTCAACCATTGTGGAAGACAGTGTGGCGATTCCTCAAGGACCTAGAAATAGAAATTCCATTTGACC
>PVKV010019129.1:0-42989 GCA_004027835.1 Alouatta palliata
GGGGGTGGGGAGTTTGGGGAGGGATAACATTTAGAGAAATACCTAATATAGGTGACGGGGGAATGGAGGCAGTAAACTATCGTGGCATTTGTATACCTATGTAACAGTCCTGCAAGATCTGCACATGTATCCTGGAACTTAAAGTATATATATTTATATATATATAAATGTGTATATATATATTATATCTAGATCAGAGAGGGAGAGTCCATTTGGATTACAGGACACCCTGGGATGGGACGAAGAGCAAGAATGAGTGAATGCCTCTGAATTGAGCCAACTGACCCAGTGAACTACCTGGTCTCCTGAAGTCCTCTTCAACAATGTCATGGCCACCAAAGGTCAGACGTCTTCATTATCATAAAGACCAAAAGCTGGGTCAATGTTTAGAGGCACTAGCCTGGAAATACAAAGAAAGGTAGGATAAAATTCAGAGGCAGCCTAATAACTTGAAAACTGATTATTTTTATGATAGATGAATGAATAGCAAAAGAAGGTTCACATAGGAAGTATCTGACAACCATTTATGTAGGGATATCATATAGAATTCAGTCATTCACAAACTTTTTCAATGAACTATTCCTTAACAATAGATGAGAGTAGATGTATGAATTGATGGAGGTCTGGTGTGTAGCCAGAGGCAGCCATCCAAAACCTGAAACACCTGTAAAATCTATACAAATGGTACATTACACTGCATAATACATCTTTATTTATTGCAATATAAAAGTACTGTTTTCAATATTGAATTTTATGGTATGTGTATTTTACCACAATTCAAAGAAACGAAGAAATGACTGTTAAAAAGTGATGACTTGGCCAGGCATGGTGGCTCATGCCTGTAATCCAAGCACTTTGGAGGCCAAGGCGGGCAGATCACCTGAGGTCGGGAGTTCAAGACCAGCCTGACCAACATGGTGAGACCCTGTCTTTAAAAAAAAAAAAAAGTGGTGACTTTTTTAAAAGTGTTAAAATTAATCTAAATGTGGTAGCTGTCACCTGTAATCCCAACACTTCGGGAGGCGGAGACAGGAGAATTGTGCTGGAGCCCAGGAGTTCAAGACTAGCCTGGTCAACATAGTGATACTTTTTCTCTACAAAAAAAGTTTTTAGATTTAGCCGGGTGTGGTGGCACATGCCTGTAGTCCTAGGTACTTGAGAGATTGAGGCAGGAGGATCCCTTGAGCCCAGGAGTTCAAGGCTTCAGTGAGCCGTGATAGTGCCACTGCACTCTAGCCTGGGTGACAGTGCAAGACCCTACCTCAAAAATAAATAAGTTTCAAAACTGATCATAAAAAATCTCAATAATTGTTATGTTAAAATGATACTATTCTGGATATCTTGGGTTAAAGAAAACATAATTAAGCTTTCTAAAAAAATATTGTTTTCAATTAAAAAGTTTAGTTTAAATTATGTGAAAGAGTTCAGTAATTTGAGCAAAATTGACCTCCAGGAAGATGATTACTCTACAGCCCATGTGGTCCCTGGTACGTAACACACTGCTGTGAGAAGTGTGGCTTTACATTTCCTAAGATCTTCAAATTAAGTATTTCTTTAAAAAACAAAACAAAAAAAAGTCTAAACTCCGAACTCTGAGTCTCTGCTTGTACTACTTTGGAACAATTTTGCTAGGTTTCCTCCCCATGATGTCCATCGATGACTTAAGTTCCAGGTAAAATGTTACCTCCATGAGTCAATCTAAAGTTGCCCAAGGCAGAATACACTTTCTCCTTCTCTGACTCGTAAACCTACCTCTGTTTCACTGGTTGTCCTCCCACATAGCTGTGGAGTAAGTCTAAGATGGACTGTGTGTAGTAGGTACCTGATGATGTAGAAAGAATCATGGTGGGAGGACCCCAGGTTTGGCCTATCTGTGCTTCTCCCCATTGGTGATCTCCTCTACTCCCACTACTTTAAGCAAAAATAGTTCAAATGAAGACTCTCCACGTTATATCCCCATCCCTATCTTCTCATTGCACTTCAGATTTGCATAGCCAATGGCTTACTCAACCTGTTCACTTCCTTGCCTAAGAGGCATTTCAAACTGAACCTGGCCAAAATAGAATTTGACTCCGCACCCTCACCTCAAACCTGCTCCTCCTCTCCTGACTTCCCACCTCACTCACTGGTGCCATGATCCACCTGCTGCTTCAGGCAGAAACATCTAGGAGCCACCCTAGATTCTTGTTTTCCCTCACGCCGTCTCACATTCAACTCATCAGCAAGTCCCGTCAATTCCTCCTTCTAACAAACCCCAGATTCACTCTGGGCCCAGCCACTATCATGGCACGCCCACAACATGGCAATAGCTTCCAAACTAGTTTCCCGCTTTCATTTCACCTCTTAGCAATCTGTTCTCTACATAGTCCCCAGTAATCTTGTTAATCAAATCATGTTACTCAACTGCTTAAAACCCCCCAGAGAGTTCCTATTAAGGTAGAATAAAGCCCAGTAGAAGTCAGCCCTCTCTGAGACTGCAAAAAGTCTCCTGCTTACGTCTTAGATTTTACATTTTGACCACTCACCACCCCGCACACTTCCTCCACCAGAGGAAGACCAGAGGGTCCCCTTTCTGTTCATCCAATATCCAGCCTGTGTCTACCTTCAGGTCTTTGATCTTACACTTTCACATTCTGGGACTGCTTTTCCTTCTGATTGCCCATTGCTTCCTTCTTATTCTTGACCTAGATTTCAGTGTAGATGGCACTCCTCAGAAAGGCCATCCCCAGCCACCCAATCTAAAATCCATATCCAGTCATCCTCTTACCTTACCAGCATGCCATTTTTCGGGTTGTCTGTTTATTGTGGCAAAATATACACAACTAATTTTACCATTTTAACCATTTTTTAAAGTATACAATTCAGTGACATTAAGCATATGTACAATGTTGCACGACCATCACCACTATCAATTTCCAGGACTCTTTCATCTTCCCAAACTAAAATTCTGCACCGTTAATTGTAACACCCTATCACCTGCTTCTCCCAGCCCCTGGTAACTTCTATTATACTTTCTGTCTCTGTGAATTTGCCTATTCAAAGTACCTCATATGAGTGGAATGACCACAATATCTGTCCTTTTGTTTCTGGCTTATTTCACTTAGCATAATGTTATCATAGTTTATTTATGTTGTGACATGTACCAAAACGTCATTCTTTCTTAAGATAATAATATTTCATTATGTCCATATCACATTCTGTTTACCCACTCATGTGCCAGTAGACATTTGGGTTGTTCCCACCTTTTGGCTATAGTGAATAACGTTGTTATGAATGTCAGTGCCAAAAATATTTGTTTAAATCTCTGCTTTCAATTCTTTAGGTGTTATACCTAGAAGTGGATCATATGGTAATTCTATGTTTAACTTTTTGAGAAGACACCACACTGTCAGCTGGATCATATGGTAATTCCATGTTTAAGTTTTTGAAAAGGCACCATACTGTCAGCATGGCATTTTTATAATGTGTTTGTATGCTCCATGAGGATGAAACCTTCAAGAGAGCAGAGACCATATCTATCTTTTCCATCCCTGAATCTCCAGTACCTTGAACGATATTTGGCAGATAATGGACACTCAAAAAGCTTTTGTTGGATGAATGAATGAAGCAGATCTTCAGTAATTGTTAGTGTTCTTTCTCCTTTCCACTTTGTTCTTCTTAAATAGATTGCAAACCCTCTTGAGGGCAAGGATAGCTATCATTCACCTGTGTAACCGCAGCGTTTAGCACATTGAAGGTACTCAATACATCCTTATGCAGTTGAAGCAAATCTCCATTCTTTGCTTGTAGTTTGATGTTCTCAGCTGAACTCAGTAGGACTGACATGATAATTATGTATTAGTAAGAACAGAGGACATTTTTCAGTAAGAATGGAGTTAGCAAAGAAAAATGCCCAAGGTAGCCCCAGGACAGTTGACGTCCAGGAAACTCTGACTTTCCATTTCTCTTATTTTTTCTTTGGCTTCTGGACTGTAGCATTTTCCAGAACCAAAATTAAAAGAAGCAAAAACAGCTGAAAAATCTCCTAAATTACATCATCTGCCTCTGGGAATTGAGGCATGTTGGCTAGATTTGACTGAAAAATAACCAGGATTTGAGTCTTGAGTTCAGAGAAAATATAAGTTCAAATCTCTGAAGCCTATTTAAAAATTCACATAACAGCACTTAGGTTAAAAATACTTTAGGCCAGGCATTGGGCTCGTGCCTGTAATCCCAACACTTTGGGAGGCCAAGGTTGGAGAATTTCTTGAGCCCAGGTGTTTGAGGCTACAGTGAACTATGGTTGTGCCACTGCACTCTAGCTTGGGTGACAGAGTACATTCCTACTCTCAAGAAATATATATTTTTTGATAATTCTAATTATTCATGCCATATATAGATAAATAATATATTTACCATCTACATTATATGAAATGAATTATGCACACATACTATATGTTACATTTTACATATAATAATTGGTTGCTGAATGCAGTTGGCAAAACCCAAGTAAAAAAATGCCCAAATAGCACTTGGAAACATTGCCACGAGGTTTCTCCCCTACTCTAGATACAGTAGGTAACCAGTCATGTAAGAGCAGGGCAGGAGAGGGTTCCTCTGTCCCACACACACCAGGAGTATTGGGTGACCAGCAGGTGATGGTCAGGCAGTTACTCTAAAGTAATCATTACTCTAAAGTAATGATTAGTCACAGCCAGTGCCAGGGAAAGGCAGTCTCCTAATAGAAAGAAAACACCTGAAACTGATCAGCAGCTTCCCAATAAGACCTCAGGAGTGGGGAGAAGTAAGACCAGATCCCAGAAAAAAAAAAGGCCAACGTATAAAAACCCAAACCAAGAGGTCAAGGAGGTCAAGCTTGGTTTTCAAGTCACCCACCTGGCGCTCTTCCAAATTGTACTTTCCTTCCTTTCTTTCCTCTCCTTCCTTTCCTTCCTGCTCTAAAGCTTTTCAATAAACTTTTACTCCTGCTCTGAAACTTGCCTCAGTCTCTCCTTCTGCCTTATGCCCCTCAGTCGAATTCTTCTGAGGAAGTCCAAGTGCTGCACACCTGTACGGATTCGCTTCAGGTAACTTGGGGTAACTCGGATCTCTGCCACCGGTAACAGTCCCGTCAGTTCCTACCACTTAGCAACACTTTATTTCAGCTAGCAGTGTTGGAGGCAAAGCTCAGCGAGAAGACCCTCCTAGAATCTCAACATTTGCAGGCTCCAAAAGCCTGCTAGACTATAGGCATTTTCCCAGTGACCCCTACCCGTCCTCCTAGCCATTGCCTGCCCTCTCTATTGAAGCCAGCTGCCTCTACCCAGCTGCTGCCTCCGTATCATACAGCCTGTGTGATTGCCGGACAGGCAGCCTCAGGTCTTCAGCCTTTGCCTACAGAGCTCCAATTCCACATTTCTCTGTACTAAAAATCTCCTAAGACTTTATTACTGCCAGGGCTCTGCCTTGAGGGATGGCCATCCCACTAGGGCCATGCTTCTTGGAGGAGCTTCGCTCACTTAGCGAATACTGTCTGACTCTTGGGTGTAAGAAGGGTGTGTGAGATCACTGTCGATTCAATGAAATACTGGTTTCAGCAAGTTGGCAAGCAGTGTAACAGAGAATAGGAAATTGTGAAAGACTGCAGACATGTCTTAAAACCACACCAAAATCTGCTCCGAGTTCCTAGCTTCCAATGTGCCCTTTTTTTTCTTTAAAAAAATGTTTGCAATTTTTTTCCCAATAATGTGTTGTTACCTCACGGACTGAAGCAGACAGGGGAGAAATGAGGAAGAAGGAGCATCGACCCCAGTTCATTTGACAGAACAGTGAGGAGGATCTCAGCAGAGTAAGAGAGAAGGAGCGGAAGGTAGAGTTGGAAACCAAGTGGGGACTATGGGGACGATAACCTCAGGTGGAACTTCATCTGCCATCCCTACCCACCCCACCTTCCTGTGCTGCTGCTGGTCACTGTCCTGGAGCAAAGGCTGCCAAATATGAACAGGAGGGAAGACGTAGTTGACTCGTCCATGCATGCTAGGCTGCTCCCTGCTTCAGGCCTCACATAGTTTCTGATCTAGTGATGGGGACAGAAATTCTTCCCAGATGTACCAAAGAAAGTGATAAAACAAAGACTCTCTTCATGCTCTCTCACTGTTAAGAGTCTAGCAAACGTTCAGGCTCAGAGTAGAGATACAAAGGGCCTCAGAGTGCCTGGTACATCCTGGGCACCCAATTCATGTGAGTCCCATGGATGCACAGATAAATGGCTAGATGGTTACATAGAAGAGATGGATAGAGAGAATCAGTGGCATGCTAGTGAATGTTTAACAACTGGATCTACAAAAAAGCCATGATTTGTAATGGTTGCCAACTTGATTTTCAGGATATTTATACTACTACCATGGCCAATTTCAAGCCATTATTACATACAGAGTTGGGAAGAGGTATTCTACCACATCACTACATGGATGGTTGGATGGATGGATGGATGGATGGATGGATGGATGAATGGGTGGGTGGACAGACAGAAAGAGGGAGGGAAGGATGGAAAGAGGAATGAATGAATGGATGGATGGTTGATGGACAACAGAAAGTTTCCCCAGTTCATCTTTTTTTATTATCTTTAGTTTTGGGGTACACGTGCAGGATGTGCAGGTTTGTTACATAAATAAATGTGTATCATAGTGTTTTACTAAACCTATCAACCCATCACCTAGGTATTAAGCCCAGCATTCATTAGCCATCCTTCCTAATACTCTCCCTCCCTCCACCCTCCCCCAACAAGTCCCAGTGTGTGTTGTTCCCTTCCCCATGTCCATGTGATCTCATCGTTCAGCTCCCACTATTAAGTGAGAACATGTGGTCTTTGGTTTTCTGTTCCTGCATTAATTTGCTGAGGATAATGGCTTCCGGCTTCATCCATGTCCTTGCAAAGGACATGGTCTCATTCCTTTTTATGGCTACATAGTATTCCATGGTGTATATGTACTACATTTTCTTTATCCAGTCTATCACTAATGGGCATTTGGGTTGATTCCATGTCCTTGCTATTGTGAATAGTGCTCCAATGAACATATGTGTACATGTATATTTGTAATAGAATGATTTATATTCCCTTGGGTATACACCCAGTAATGGAATTGCTGGGTCAAATGATATTTCTGGTTCTAGCTCTTTGAGGAATCACCACACTGTCTTCCATAATGGTTGAACTAATTTACACTCCCACCAATAGTGTAAAAGTGTCCCCATTTCTCAACAACCTCGCCAGCATCCATCTGTTGTTTCTTGACTTTTTAATAATGGCCATTCTGATTGGCATGAGATGGTATCTCATTGTAGTTTTTATTTGCATTTCTCTAATGATAATTGATATAGCTTTTTTTCACGTTTGTTGGCTGCATTAATTCTTCTTTTGAGAGGTGTCTGTTCATGTCCTTTGCCCACCTTTTAATGAGGTGGTTTTTTTCTTGTAAATTTGAGTTCCTTGTAGATTCTGGATATTAGACCTTTGTTGGATGGATAGACTGCAGAGATTTTCTCCTACTCTGTTGGTTGTCTGTTCACTCTTGAGTTTCTTTCCCTGTGCAGAAGCTCTTTAATTAGATCTGATCTGTCAACTTTTGCTTTTGTTGCAATTGCTTTTGGTGATTTTATCATGAAATCTTTGCCGGTGCCTATGTTCTGAATGGTATTGCCTAGATTTTCTTCCAGAGTTTTTATAGTTTTGGATTTTACATTTAAGTCTTTAATCCATCTTTGACTTAATTTTTGTATAATGTGTGAGGAAGTGGTCCAGTTTCAATTTCCTGCAATGGATAGCCAGTTATCCTAGCACCATTTGTTGAGCAGAAAATACTTTCCCCATTGCTTGTTTTTGTCAGATTTGTTGAAGATCAGGTGGTTGCAGATGTGTGATCTTATTTCTGAGTTCTCTATTCTGTTTCATTGGTCTATGTGTCTGTTTTTGTATCAGTACTATGCTGTTTTGGTTATTATAGCCTTTTAATATAGTTTGACGTCTGGTAGGGTGATGCCTCCAGCTTTGTTCTTTTTGTTTAGGATTGACTTGGCTATATGGTCTCCTTTTTGGTTCCATATGAATTTTAAAATAGTTTTTTCTAATTCTGTGAAGAATGTCAGTGGTAGTTTAATGGGAGCAGCATTGAATCTATAAATTACTTTGGGGCAGTATGGCCATTTTCATGATATTGATTCTTCCTATCTATGAGCATGGAATATTTTTCCATTTGTTTGTGTCCTCTCTGGCTTGCTTGAGCAGAGGTTTGTAGTTTTTCTTGAAGAGGTCCTTCACTTCCCTTGTTAACTGTATTTCTAGATATTTTATTCTCTTTGTAGCGATTGTGAATGGAGTTCATTCACAATTTGGCTGTCTGCCTGCCTGTTGGTGGTGTATAGAAATGCTTGTGACTTCTGCATATTGATTTTGTATCCTGAGACTTTGCTGAAGTTGCTTATCAGCTTAAGAAATTTTGGGGCTGAGATGACAGAGTTTTCCAGATATAGGATCATGTCATCTATAAACAAAGACATTTTGACTTCCTCCCTTCCTATTTGAATGCCCTTTATTTCTTTCTTTTGCCTGATTGCCTTGGCCAGATCTTCCAATACTAAGTTGAGTAGGAGTGGTGAGAGAGGGCATCCTTCTCTTGTGCCAGTTTTCAAGGGGAATGCTTCTAGTTTTTGCCCATTCAGTATGATATTGGCTGTGGGTTTGTCATAACTGGCTCTTATTATTTTGAGATATGCTCCTTCAATACCTAGTTTATTGAGAATTTTTAACAAAAATGGATGTTGGATTTTATTGAAGGCCTTTTCTATGTCTATTGAGATAATCAAGTGGTTTTTGTCTTTAGATCTGTTTACTTGATGGATTACGTTTATTGATTTGCCTATGTTGAACCAGCCTTGCATCCAGGAATAAAGCTAACTTGATCATGGTGGATAAGCTCTCTGATGTGCTGCTGAATTTGGTTTGCCAGTATTTTGTTGAGAAATTTTGCATCGATGTTCATCAGGGATATTGGCCTGAAGTTTTCTTTTCTTTTTTTTTTTTTTTTTTTTTGTATCTCTGTCAGGTTTTGGTATCAGGACGATCTTGGCCTCATAGAATGAGTTAGGGAGGTAGGGAGGATTCTCTCCTTTTCAATTGTTTGGAATAAATTTCAGGAGAAATAGTGTCAGCTCCTCTTCATATTTCTGGTAGAATTCAGTTGCAAATCCATCTGATCCTGCACATTTTTGGTTGGTAGCCTATTTATTAATGCCTCAATCTGGAACTTGTTATTGGTCTATTCAGGGATTCAGCTTCTTCCTGGGTCAGTCTTGGGAGGGTGTGTGTGTCTACAAATTTATCTGTTTCTTCCAGATTTCCTAGTTTATTTGTATAGAACTGTTTAAAGTATTATCTGATAGTTGTTTGTGCTTCTGTGGGGTCAGTGGTGATACCCCACTATTATTTTTTAATGTGTCTATTTGATTCTTTTCTTTTTTCTTCTTCATTAGTCTAGCTAGTAGTCTATGTATCTTATTAATTTTTTCAAAAAACCAGCTCCTGAATTCACTGATCTTTTTGCAGGATTTTTTTATGTGTCTGTCTTCTTCAGTTTTGCTATAATCATGGTTATTTCTTGTTTCTGCTATCTTTGGGGTTTGTCTGCTCTTGGTTCTCTAGTTATTTTAGTTGTGGTGCTAGGGTATAGATTTGAGATCTTTCTAGTTTTTTTGATGTGGGCATTTATTGCTATAAATTTCCCTCTTAACACTGCTTTAGCTGCATCCCAGAAATTCTGGTATGTTGTCTTTGTTTTCATCGGTTTCAAAGAACTTCTTGATTTCCACCTTAATTTCTTGTTTTGCCCAGGAGTCATTCAGGAGCAGGCTGTTCAATTTCTATGTTAGTTGTGTGATTTTGGGTGAGTTTCTTACTTTTGAGTTCTAATTTGATTGTGCTGTGGTCTGAGAGACTGTTATGATTTCAGTTCTTTTGCATTTGCTGAGGAGGGATTTACTTCTAACTATGTGATCAATTTTAGAGTAAGTGCCATGTGGCACCAAGAAAAATCTGTATTTTGTTCTTCTGGAGTGGAAGGATCTGTAGATATCTATCACATCAACTTGGCCCAGAGCTGAGTTCAAGTCCTGAATATCTTTGTAATTTTCTGTCTCAGTGTTCTATGTAATATTGGCAGTGGAGTGTTAAAGTCTCCCATTATTATTGTGTGGGAGTCTAAGCTTCTATGTAGGTCTCTAAGAACTTGTTTTGTGAATCTGGGTGCTCCTGTATTGGGTGCATATATATTTAGGATAGTTAGTTCTTCTTGTTGAATTGACTCCTTTACCAATATGTAATGCCCTTTTTTGTCTTTTTTGATCTTTGTTGATTTAAAGTCTATTTTGTCAGAAACTAGGATTGCAACTCTTGCTTTTTTCTGTTTCTCATTTGCTTGGTAAATTTTCTTCCATCCTTTTATTTTGCGTCAATGTGTGCCCTTGAATGTGAGATGGGTCTCTTGAATACAGCACTCTGCTTGATTTTATTTCTTTATCCAGCTTGCCACTCTGTGTCAGTTCATCCTTTTTTGATCCACTCATCTGCATCTGGTCGAGAGACCTCTCTGGTCACCAGTTCCAGATACTCACCAATACCCAAATACACAGTGCCCAGGGAACCACTGCAAGAAAGGGAGGGGAAAGGGGCACATCCATTCCTACTGCAGATTCCATCATTGTGATGGCTGCAGTGCTGTAAAAATCTACAGAGAGGATAGAGTAGGTGCTATTTGTCTCACGGACAGATAAGAAAACTGATACATAAGCAGAATGTGACTTGCTGAGGTTACGGAACAGCCAGTTCATGGCTGTGGAAGGTCATGGAATCTAGGTCACCTAACCCCTAAACTGGAACATCCTCCTACAGTTGGCCCCTGCTGCCATGATTCCAGAGCCAACAATGAGTATGAACTTCACTTCCTCATTTGTTAATCATGTAGCTGATGCATTGGAGAAGAGCCCTTTCCTTCTTGTCCCAAAGAGGGCATGCAGCAACCAAATTAGCAAAACAGGCGAGCTCTGAACAAATGCCCAGTGTAGGTGAAGGCCTTTTAAAAAACCTCAGCCTCTCCTAGGCCCCTTTGCCTCCATCAAGATGCTTTCACTATTCCCAAAGAGTCTGTTTTGGTAGAGAGGGTGGGGAGAGCTATAGTGCTGGCCCTCAGACAGGAGGATGCTACTATAACCTCATTTGTGTTATAGTATACAATTCCTTTTTTAAGCAGTACCACATCAGAAGAGAAGCCTTACACTCTACACATACTTTTGTCCTCTTTTTCACAAGTATTTGCATTTTGAAAGGGGAAGACCAAGACTCTGGAATGGTTCTCTCCAGTAGCAATGCTGTTGGCATTATCTGGAAATGACAAGGGACTCTGGAGATCAGAGGTCTTTCCAGCTGCTGGTTGACACCCACTCTGACCACAAGGCCAGCCTAGTAGCCAAGAAGAGATCTGGGAGGGAGGAAAGGGCCAGAGGGATCCCAAAGCTTTCCTTATAAATGAAACACAGGGGAGAGACAGGCACAGAGAAAAGGAGAAGGAAATGTGATCATGGAGACAGAGATTGGAACGATATAGTCACATGCCTGGGAAACCACCAGAAGTTGGAAGAGGCAAGGAATGAAATCTCTCCTAAATCTCTGGAGGGAGTTCAGCCCTACTAATAACCTTATTTTAGACTTTTGGCCTCCAAAATTGTGAGAGAGTAAATCTGTTTTAAGCCACCTAGTATGTGGTGATTTGTTACAGCAGCCCTAAGACACCAATACAATGTGTGTACAGTTGGAATGGCTATTATTTAAAAATCAAAAAACAACAGATGCTGGTGAGGCTGCAGAGAAAAGGGAATGTTTATACACTATCGATGGAAATGTAAATTAGTTTAGCCACTGTGGGAAGTAGTTTGGAGATTTCTAAAAGAACTTAAAGCAGAGCTACCATTCAACCTAGCAATCCCATTACTGGGCATATACCCAAAAGAGAACAAATTGTTTTAAAAAGACACATATACTTGTATGTTCATTGCAGCACTATTCACAATAGCAAAGGCATGGAATCAACCTAGGTGCCCATCAACAGTGGATTAAATAAAGAAAATGTGGTACATATACAAGAAAATACTGCACAAACATAAAGAATGAAATAATGTCCTTTGCAGCAACATGGATACATCCGGAGGTCATTATCCTAAGTGAATTAATGAAGGAACAGAAAACCAAATACTGCATGTACTCATTGATAAGAGGGAGGTAAACACTGGGTATTCATGGACATAAAGACAGCAACAATAGACACTGGGGATTACTAGAAGGGGAGGGAGGAAGAAAGGTAAAAGTTAAAAACTATTGAGTATTATCTCACTACCTGGGTGATAGGATCAATCGTACCCCAAAACTCAGCATTACATAATAACCCTGAATCTAAAATAAAAGTTGAAATTATATTTTGAAAATACAATGTGTGTGAATTTTCTGCCCAGACAGCCCATTCAAGACTCAGTCCTCAAGATTTTAACTGGGGGCTAGTCACATAGGTACCTTTGCCTAACATGTACCAAACTTCCAGAACTTCCAGAAGGAAAGCAGATGTTTAGCATAAAGCACATTATTTGCATAAACAGTCTAGATACAGCAAACCACCCTCATGAGTTAGGGAATAGTGAGAAGACTCCAAAACTCGAAGTTCCCAGACACCAGCCAAGAGCCAAGCTTGCAAGCAAGCCTTTCTAAGAATAGCAGCCTCAGATTGGCTGTGCTCTTTTCTGCACACAAGGGTACAGTCTCATGAGTTTTGACAAATGCATGTGGTCACGCAATCACCACCACAATCAAGGCATATTTTCCAAAGTTTTCTTATGTCCCTTTGCAGTTAGACCCTTGCCCTGGCTCCATGCAAAGATTGATCTGCTTTCTAACATTAAGGTTTTGCTTTTTCTAAACTTTCATGTAAATGAAATAGTATAGTATGTAATCTTTGGCATTTGCCATCTTTCACTTAGTATTGTGCTTTTGAGATTACCATATTGTTGCATGTATCCGTAGTTTCTTCCTTGGTAATGCTGAGTAGTGTCCCTTTGTATGAACATGAAACAATTTGCTTATCATTTTTATGGCTCTTTTATGGCAGTGTATCTGTTTCTTGGCTCATGCTTCTGTTGCCTAGCTAGGAAATCTTTGCCTAACCAAAGATCACAAGGATTTCTTATCTTTTCTTTAAATTTTATAGTTTTAATTCTTATATGATTAGGTCTGTGATCCACTTCAAGTCGAGTTTTGTGTAATAGATGAAGACTGAAATTCATTTTTTTCCCATGTAGATATCCAGTTGTTTCTATACTATTTGTTGAGAGGACTATATCTTCCCTATGAAATTACCTTAGCACTTTTGCCAAAATCAATTAACAATATATGAATGGGCCTAGGTTAAGAATAGAGTCTTTTCAATGATCTATCTGTCTATCCTTTCACCAACACCAGTCTCTCTGGATTACTGTAGCTTTGTTTTAAGTCTTGAAATCAGGTCATATAAGTGTTCCACGTTCACTCATCTTTCTCAAATTTGTTTTGGCTCTTCTAGGTTCTTTGCACTTTCATATACATTTTAGAACATGATCATCAATTTCTACAAAAAATACTGCTGAGATTTTGATTGGTAATGAGTTGAATTTATCGATCATTTTGTGGAGAATTATTATCTTAACAATACTCAACCTTCAATCTTCCAATCTATAAACATGGTATATCTGGTATATCATGGTGTATCAATTTATTAAGGCCCAGACTCTATCCTTAACTGTAGTTTCTCCCCAATCCAATCTCCAGGATCAGTCAAGAAATACTTATTTTTATTTTTACTTTTGAGTCCCATTAGGTTCGAAGAAAAGATTTCTTATACAGTGAATTACAGAAAAATATATTAATGATTTAACATAAATTAAAATGTCTGTGATTAAAATTCCTTCCAGAGCAAATTGCAACTTTCACCTACTACCTGTATTCCTGAAGGTAGATCACTTACAATTTCTTTCGTAGAGCAGCTGAGTATCAAAAACATATTTGTGGGGCAGGCACAGTGATTCACACCTGTAATCCCAGTACTTTGGGAGGCCAAGGCAGAGGCAGATGGAGCACTTGAGCTCAGGGATTTGAGACCAGCCTGGCCAACACGATAAAATCATCATACCTTTTTTTCAAAAGTGTACTTTCCTTCCCCTTTGATATCTGCTTACTTGGATATTTAAATAGGTTTGCATTCTTGGAATAAAGACCAAAAACTTGGGTTAGGGGCTGGGGAGAGCTAGTCAGGTATAAGCAGGGGATCACTGAGCAGGGGAAAACCACATCACCAGCACTGTCTACACTCCTGCCGGTAGCTGTCAGATCAAAGGCAATGATCACATGGATCTGGCTTAGGGAGACAGGCCTGAGCTGTTGCAGTCTCCGCCCAAAAGAAACCAGTAATCTGACTTATGCTTTCACAAAGAATGGCACTAAAATGAAAGGGGCTTAGGGAAGTGATTCAGAGTAGGATTTTCAACTGTTTCAGTTACTAAAAATGCCCTCCCTCTAGAACCACATAAATAAAACACTCTCTGCTGGACTCAACTCCACACAGAAGCTGACACATCTGAGAGCATTTGAAATACCCCTTTTGGCCTTAATAGCTAGCATCAGAGGGAACAGATTGCTATCTCACTTGAATTTCTAACTACTCAATAATGTTGGAAGAATTCAACTGGAAAAGACCAGGTCTACTTCACCTCAAGAGGAAAGTGACTAGAGTTCGCCTTAAGACTTGGAGGGAGCTGGGTGCAGTGGCTCCCATCTATAATACCAGCACTGTGGGAGGTCCAGGCAAGAGGATGGTTAGGAGTTTGAGATCAGCCTGAGCAACATGGTAAAAACCCAACTCTACAAAGAATTTTAAAAATTAGCTGGGCATGGTGGTATACACCTGTAGTCGCAGCTACTCTAGAGGCTGAGGTGGGAGAATTGCTTGAGCCTGGGAAGTCAAGGCTGCAGCGAGCCATGATCTCGCCACTGCACTCCAGCTTAGGTGACAGAGTGAGACTCTGTTTCAAACAAAGACATGGAGAGAAAACTTCTCTGTAGGAGTTAGAAGGGAATCAACACCACAGGGCTCTGGTTTCCTCTAGTTTTGTAGAATCCATAGACTGGACATTCCCCTCTCTGGCCAGTAGAAGTAATATTAGAGCAGCATCTTCACTTTCAAAGATCAGCTTTGGGAAGGAAACAACTTCTCTTCCAAGCTCACGGGCTGTTGGGAACCCCAGAGAGCTTGGCTTTAGGTGCTTGTCGAAGGTTAAACAGTTTTCATACCTGAATAATTCCTTATAATTAAAATTCTTTGTTCATTTTGAAATGTACCTCTTAAGTAGTTTAGAGGACTCAACCTATCATGGAACAAAAGTTTTGCTTCATACCCCACTTCTTGAATTGCTTCCTGAAGGTGAATGGAATTTTTTTCCTTAAGTTAGGAAGGCATATGGGTGGTGAGGGGAGAAAAGCTGGCCCTAGTGCCTCAGAGTTTGCCACACAAGCAACTGTAGTTCCTTCAGCAAGGCACAGCTTGGCCAGAGACACAGGGGTCTCTGGAAGAGAAAGGCCGCAGGGATCATGAAGGGCAGCTGCCCTGAGAGCCAGCAGCTAGTGAAATGGAACAAATTACCAGGCAGAAGGAAGGAAATGAGAGGAAAAGAGACACACTTTGAGGACCAGCCTGGGGGAACAGAAGGCGATTGCAGGGCAGGGGTGGGGGTGTCTGTATATATGTACAACTTTCAAGTTAAACTGCCTAGTCACGTTTTCACTTTTTTTTAAAATAGTTTAAACCTTTTATTAGATAAGCGTGGTGTGGTATCTAACTGCTCTTAAAGCTCTGAAATCATAGAGGTTTAAAGACAATAGAAGTTTATTTTTCTCTTCTATAAGCAGTCCAGAGCTTGCATAGCTGCCCTACAGATGTGGTTCCCAAACTATGCACCCAGGCCCACAGGATACCACAATAAATTTTACTTATTCAAAGAAAATCAATGATACCTTGACATTTGTCAGACTACTAGCTTGAGGTAGTTTGGAGTTCAATGCTCAATGTGATCCCAGTACTTTGGGAGGCCAATGGCACAGTCTAGGTTCACTGCAACCTCCACCTCCCAGCTTCAAGTGATTCTCCTGACTCAGCCTCCTGAGTAGCTGGTACTATAGGCACCTGCCACCATACCTGGCTAATTTTGGTATTTTTAATAGAGACAGGGTTTCACGATGTTGGCCAGGATGGTCTCAAACCCCTGACCTCGTGATCTGCCTGCCTTGGCCTCCCAAAGTGCTGGGATTACAGGCGTGAGCCACCGTGCCTGACCTCTTATTTCTATTCTTAAGTAACCACAATCGCTTACTAGTAAGATGTGTGTACCTGTTGAGCACTGCACAACTTCTCACACCTTGGGATCACATTGAGCAAGAGTACTGTCATTTACTTGCATTGTATCAGAGCAATCATTGAAAACCCGCCTTTGCAAAGGTGTGATATCGTCAAAGAGATTGTAACAAGATCTAAAGTTTGAATATACTGCTGTGTGTTACTCCATCCCGTAGATGGTGTTGCTGGGGAAGGCATATTTAAGCCACCTCGGTTGGAAGGCACTTCATCAGCTAGGGCTTTTTGTTTATGCTCCTGCTGCAGTCCACCTCACTGCACAATCTCCTCTCACTCTGACTCTGTCCTACCAATCCACACAAGCTGGGCCCAGCAAATCAGTCACACTGGTCATCTAACTCAGGGGAAGTCCCATGTCCCTTCATTCAAGATCACAGAAACCAGTGTGACAGAAGACCAGCGGGGTGGAACCAGGTCTCTGTGACTCTCAACCCACTCCACCAACCCAATTCAAAAGGCTGCTTTATAGGTAAAACCATGGATTCTTCCCGCTGCATGATTCTGTGTTGCCAATTCCTCCTCAGTCTTCCCAAGCAGAAAGCAGGAAGTTTGTCAGGACATGTACATGGTGATATTACTCTGGGTTTTTTTTTTTTTTCTTTCTTTCTTTTTAAGACAGAGTCTCCCTCTGTCACCCAGACTGGAGTGCAGGGCATGGTAGCAACTCGCTGCAGCCTCGACCTCCGAGCTTAAGTGATCTGCCCACCTCAGCCTCCTGAGCAGTGGGAACTACAGGTGCATGCCACGAGGCCTAGCTAACTTTTAAAACTTTACTGTAGAGATGGGGTCTCAGCGTGTTGCCCAGGCTGGTCTCAAACTCCTGGACTCAAATGATCCTCCTGCCTCAGCCTCCCAAAGTGCTGGGATTACAGGCATGAGCCACCATATCTGGCCTGCAATACTACCTTTTGATCTTCTTTTCACATTTTAACCACAGAGTAAGTGGCAAAGGCTCTGGTCATGTTTGTTGTCCAGCCAGCACGGCCTGTCTGTCCAGGAGATTCAGTCTAGAATAACACTGAGGCATTTCCACAGCACAGCCCAGAACGGGTCTGGGTACTCCAAGTTTGATCTTCCAAGACCAGCCGTCTGTATCAGGCAAAGCTATGCCTCCTCATTCTTCTGGTGGTCAACTATTGCAACACACACACAAACTTCCCAATTTTAAGGGAAAAAAAACATTGTGCCTGAATGCCATGTAATCTATACTGATTCCCCTACCTGCATTTAAACAACATAGAAACAAATTGTTGTTGTTGTTCATGTTTTTTGTGTTCAGAACCATCCCCCATAAGCCTTCAGTGCACAGAAAGCTGGCCTGTCATTATTAATCTTTTCAAACAAGGCCACACTCCACCTACACAAAGACCCTATTGAAACGTTTTTACCTGAGGCCGGATCACACTTTTAGCTGACGTGTCTTCCCCGTTAGTCTCCATAAGCACATTAGGGGATAATATGTGAATTTATTATTGCTCTTGACTCAAAGTAAACCCAAGCAGCCATGGGAGGTTCTATTAAAAAGCTACACACCGGTGCCCGGGTGTGGTGGCTCACACCTGTAACCCTAGCACTTTGGGAGGCTGAGGCGGTTGGATTGCCTGAGCTCAGGAGTTTAAGACCAGCCTATAACATGGTGAAACCTGCCTCTACTAAAATACAAAAAAGTAACCAGGTGTGGTGGTGCACACCTGTAGTCCCAGCTACTCGGGAGGCTGAGGCAGAAGAATTCCTTAAACCCAAGAAACGGAGGTTACAGTGAGCTGAGATAGTGCCACTGAACTCCAGCCTGGGTAACAGAGCCAGACTGTGTCTCAAAAAAGAAAAAAAATGCTACACACTGGCAACCCAGAAATAGCCTCCCTCCTGGCCTGAGGAGCCGCGGCAGGGCGAACAGTGGCAGGGGCTCTGCTATGGCTCGCCAAGCTGCAGTGGATTTAGTAGCACCGTCAGGCTCTGGCAGCAACATGATTACAGCAGAAGGCATCTGGGGAGACTGGAATGCCCAGCAGGGTGACAACATCCAGAACTGACCCTTGAGACCGAGTAAGTGCTTCTGGGTATCCAGGTGGGACCTTGAAAGGGGGTCCACAAGGAAGGAAAGGATTCTGCACGTTCCTGATCTGGGAATGTAGGTGCTGAACTGACAGTGTAGCCAGTGGAATTACATTACTTACATACCCAGCAGGGGAAGTTGGGCATATGGTTCTATGTAACTTATTTTATTTCTCAGAAAAATGCTAAGTGGTAGGTACTATTTTGATCTCCATTTTATACATGAAGAAGCTAAGAATCGGTAAAATAACTTGTCCAATGCCACACAACTAGTAAGTGGGAAAAGTAAGATCTGGGCCCAGGTTTGCTGACCCCAAGAAAGGACTTTGTTCTTAACCAGACTGTCCACTGCCACTCATGGCTGTCAATAACAAATGATTGACTTTATCATGACACAGCTTCTCCTCATAGCAAGGCCTGGGTCACACTAAGCCTGAGCTCTTCCTGTAGTGAAGACCCAGAGCCAGATCCGAAATGAGCCCAACTTCCGTGCTCAGCGTTTTCACCCAGTGTTTTTCAGATACTATGTTCTCAGAAGGAAGCTCGCTTTTAGGAAATAAGAAGTCTAGCAAGGTCGGGCACAGTGGCTCACATCTGTAATCCCAGCACTTTAGGAGGCTGAGGTGGGATGATTGCATGATCCGAGGAGTTCAAGACCAGCCTGGGAAACACTGTAAGACCCAATCTTAAACAAACAAACATACAAAGTCTAGTGGGAGCCATGCTTTCTAAGATAGCTTACAGTCTGGTTAGGGAAACAGGAACAGCATATACAGTGGTGAATAATGCAAGGCCATTTACAATGAAGGACTAGATTGTATAGAACTATCACTTTTACCGTAGCCCAGAGAAGAGGTGACTGTGGGCCATACTGATTCAGGGAAGGTTTTATAAAGAAGAAGCAACCTAAACCAAACACCCACAAATGAGTGGGATTTGATTTAACACACTGACTAACCCTCTCCCCAAAACCAGTGATCATGGTTGGTTTGTTTCTTCTAAAGCCAATGATGCTAAGTTATGTGTTTAACTTTTCTTTTTTTTTCA
The DNA here is from genome assembly GCA_004027835.1 of Alouatta palliata. Classification (NCBI taxonomy): domain Eukaryota; kingdom Metazoa; phylum Chordata; class Mammalia; order Primates; family Atelidae; genus Alouatta; species Alouatta palliata. Next base: position 19,614 of record PVKV010019129.1, read on the forward strand.
ATTCCAAACAGATTCTAATCTTTTTTTTTTCTTTCTGATACACGGTCTCACTCTGTCGCCCAGGCTGGAGTACAGTGGCCTGATCATAGCTCACTGCAGCCCTGAACCCTTGAGCTCAAGTGATCCTTCAATCTCAGCCTCCCAAGTAGCTGAGATTACAAGTGCACAGCACCATACCTGGCTAATATTTTCTCTTTTTTCTTTCTTTCTTTTTTTTTTTTTTTTTTTAGAACAGAGGTCTCTTTGCACTATGTTGCCCAGGCTGGTCTTGAACTCCTAGGCTCAAGCAATCCTCATGCCTCAGCCTCCCGAAGTGCTGGGATTACAGGCATCAGCCACCATACCTAGTCCAAGCAGATTCTACATTTAGGAAAGAAAATGATATAAACATAACATTAAAAAACATGTTACAACTAAAAGTATCTAATATTGCATGATGACCTTTTCTAGTCAATGCTCATGGGACGTCTTATGATTTCCTAAGAGTATTCTGGCCCAGAGAAAAATAATTTCAGTTTAGGATACAGGCATCTGCTACCATTGGAGATATTTCAAGAAATCTAACAGAAGAAAAAGGATCAAGATGCCTGGGGCCTATACTAGCCAACCATAATCTGTTTTTCTCTCTCTTAATTTCTAAAAGAATGACCAGAATCCTTTAAAGGAAAACAGAGTTTTACCAATGAAGTTAGTTTTTCTCCAAAGGACTCCACTTCTCGTTTCTAGGGAGGCTCTGCTCCCAGGCCTTGCTGGGGTATAGAAGCAAATTCTCATGGACAACCTGAACACAGTGGCTTTCTTGGCACTCACATGCCAGGTGAAGCTCTGCAAAAGGCTGAAGTGAATGGTACAAGCTCAGTCTGGTGAGAAAATCCCAGCTGGGGAGGGGTGCAGGTGTCTTTGGGTTTGTCCCCTAACACAGAGGGCTTAGAATCTTAACTGGCATTGACAATCAGATGTGTTTCTTGCTACATTGCAGCAATTTACTGAACAGCGACTGGGTTCAATAAAACCAGCACCACCCCACGTGGAGGGCTTTGATAAAGAGGATGATTTGAGGGAGGCTCCATCTGGACAAGAAATCCCAGAACTAATCAGCTGCCAGCAAGTCTTGTTAGTCTTTGCTACATTCGCTAAAGGGAAGCATTTCTTTGTTGATTGTTGATTGCTGGTAAACACGAAGCTCCAATACCCGAACAAGGCAACGGAGGGGAAACGTGGGACCAGGCAGGGGTGGACTCACCGAGGGAGAAGTCTGATGGGAACACCAAACGTACATCTTCATTCACTCCCAAGTGAAACCTAGACGTGGTCATTTTCCTTTTTGCTGGGGGAGTCATATTTTAAAAACCATCCTTTCTGCTTGTGTAGTTCTGGAATCTAAAACCACAGGGCAATAGCAATGCCATCTAAATTCCTGAAATTCTCATTGTTTTCCTAGATAACTGCTTCCTAGCTTGTCGCCTCTAGTTTCTTGCTGTCTCTCAACTTTTCTACCCAGTGGGACCACAGTAATCTTCCCAAATACAACTTGGCATGCAACTATATTTATTCAGGATCTGTTCATGTTACCCTTGACACAGCAAGGACATGGAAGAGGATCGAGGTAGACTGCAGTCACAGAATTCAAAGGTGCAGCACAACCTGGCCAAGTGGGCCTCTCCGGTCTCATCTCCTACAGGGAGGGCTTTTTAACTGGCCCTCCACTTCCTTGGGACCAGGGGTCAGCCTTTGCCCCTTCTCTCTGCTCTTCTAATGCCAATGCTTCCTCAGCATCCTTTTCGAGTCCTGCCTCCTCCATGAGGCCCACCACATTGCCCTTCTCCAGGGAACCCCTGACTGCAGCTTCACGCCACTTCCAACAGTCAGTACTCACTAATGAGCAAAGTTTCCCTGAAGCCAAGGTCAAAATTTCTTAGCTGTCTCCTACTATGACATGCAACATTAATTTTTGAATTTACCCAAGAAACACACTGTTTTCATCCTGGCAGGAATGCCTCTGCTCATGAGTTTCTTGCCCTCAGAGATCGTGCTTTATTCTTCTCAGACACTGTCTTGGACAGATGGGTACTTAATATATAGGCTTGATCAGTATTTTCAGGAGAAAATGAACAAGAGGATCCATTTTTCTCTTTCTGCACTAGTCATAAAACAAATCTAATTTTACACACTTGCAAGGAGTCCTGGAGATATACAAAAATTGGCTTGAAATCTTAGCACACTCCAAAATAAAAAAAAATTCCCAGTCTTTAGCTAAATAGAAGATACATGTTTCAAATCTAGTTTTACACACTTGCAAGGAGTCCTGGAGATTATACAAAAATTGGCTTGAAATCTTAGCACACTCCAAAAAAAATATTCCCAGTCTTTAGCTAAATAGAAGATACGTGTCTTGCCTAGTTATTGAATGAATAAAGTAATTTAGAGTTAGAACTTCTTGGCTGTTATGAACCTTAAAATAATAAAAATGAACCATAACATTTTAAAAGAAACACAAAAAATGAGGGAGCAAGAGAGAGAAAACCTCATTCTTAGTTAATAAATTTCATACTTTTTAAAAAGTACCATAAGAACATACCTTTTAAGACATTCTGCTAAATATGGTAATCATACAAAAACATAAATAAAATACCACTGTAAACCTAGACTTATTGAGAGGAAATGACAGGGACTAGTATTTGTTAAGGCTGGCTGTAGTAAATGCTTTTTATTTTATTGACCAGTTTGAAAGTCCCTATCAGGCAAGTGCCTAACTGTCTCTCAATCTCTCTCTCTCTCTCTCTCTCTTTCTCTCTCTCTCTCTCTCTCTCTCTCTCTCTCTCAAACACACACACACACACACACACACACACACACACACACAAACATTTCATTTCATCCAGTGTAACCTAAGCCAGACTGTATGGACACATTAAATGTGTCAGTACTTAAAAAAAAAAACACAGACAGGAAACTATTGGGTACAACCGGCAAATGCAAAAACATATATTGCATATATTGTATCCTAGAAAAATATATATTTAGAAACTATTGTTTGTTTTTTAAGAGAAAAACTTTCTTGAGAAGGAGGAAAATGCACTTTGCAATATTCACCCTCCTGGGGACCTCGCCATGCGCATCCTCTTCGAAATCTACTAAAATTTGTTCCGATCTTTGATGAGCTTCTCTTTCCAATCTATGATAATTCTAGTCGCTGAATGCTGTTGACTTTACCTCTAAAAGCCTCACATGTGTACTTTTCTCTGTATTCCTATTTACTAGACTCTCATATCCCCTTACATTTGGGTGAGTACAAAAAGCTTGAACTATTCTAGCTTCTCTCCAACTCCAAGTGAACCAGGGACTCAATAAATAGATGGATGAAGGAGGGAATAAATGAAATTTGCATTTATTAAATAAACGTGTTGACTCATGAGTCTATATTTACATCATTTGGTTAATATAATTATTGGTTAAAATATATCTGGCACTGTTAGGGGTTGCAGAAAATATATATGATGTGGTTCTCATTATTACTTTTTTTTGCTTTTTTGACAGTCTCGCTGTCTCACCCAGGCTAGAGTGCAGTGGTGCAATCTTGGCTCACTGCAGCCTTGACCTCCCAGCCTCAAGCAATCCTCTCACCTCAGCCTCCTTAGGAGCTAGAACTACAGGTGTGTGTCATCATGTCCAGCTAACTCTGTATTTTTTGTAGAGACAAGGTTTCACCATATTGCCCAGGCTGGTCTAGAAACTCCTGGGCTCAAGTGATCCTGCCACCTTGGGATCACAGGCATAGTGCTGCCACACCCAGCCTATGAGATGGTTCTTGACATCAGGGTGTTTTCAGCCTAGTTAGGAAAGGTTAACAAACTTTGAATAATTAGCCAACACTTAATGGCTTAAACTATCCAACAAGTGAAATACACATTAGATAAGTGTAAGTGTAAGTACGAGGGAGCAAAATACATGGGAAGTTATTTCAAAAGGATAAAGTGACTCCTTGTTGTTCATCATTCTTGCCTCTCCCCACCACCTAAAATTGAGCCCAGTGTGTCTCATAATCAAGAAAAGTGGTTGCAAGAGATAGAAATCCCTCAAGCTCACAGAAGTAAAGAGGAATTTATTCTAAGGCTCCGGGGACATCTCGCAAGACCAGAGCAGGAAGTACAGCTGGCCTCATGCAGATAACAGGAACGCATGTGAAACCAGCTCACCTATTGTCTCTCTGTCACCATCTCTCCCTGGGCAGTGGGACCTCTTGCTGCTGCTGTACAACTAATTGATTCTGGGCTGTCAGGAGAGCAGGTCAAAAATGGCTCCCCACAAAGGCAGCTTCCGCTCCTCTGTCTTCTTGGCTGCCTATTCCCAAGTATGCAGCTGGACGTATCATGGGCTGACCCCAGGGTTTCCTTGGGAAGGGCCACTAAAACCATGGGGCCTCTGCCGCAGGGCTGTGAGGGGTAGGTGTGGTGGTGACAGGGAGAAAATGATTGGCATCTCCAGCACAGAAGACGGTAAAAGCACACTTAGATTCTAGCTCCTGTGTCTGGTTACGCAAAGGGAGAATGCCTTTGTTTAGCAAAAGGCTTGATTCTTCTCTGCTCTCCAGAGGTAACTCCCCTGGCATTTGGGAAGTAGAAATGTTTGTGATGGATCACCTTCTAAGTGACATGTTTATTTCCAAAGTAAATTAAGACATCAGACCTGATTAATGGGCCAAGGCTGAAGAGTTATGTTTGTGGAGCTCACCTGACATCCAGAGACAGTGCATTGATTTGCCTGGAATCTTCCACAGCTATAGGACAAGTCCCTCACCTTGAAGAGCTATAATTGCAGATGAGAAGGAGGTGGAGCCTGCCCAGTCTGGGAGCAAACTGGGCATTTTTGTGTAATCATCAGCAACCTAACTTGCAGATCTGCAGAATTCTTCTTGCTTTGAGTCAGGCTTGGATCTGACTTAGTTTACTTCTTCACACTGTGGACCCTCCCGATTCTTGGGCGTTCCCACAACCACCATGTGTAGCCACTTCCTCTGTTTTGGCGCACACAACCCAGCACTGAGTGGAAGGAAACGACAGTGTGGAAGTCTGGCGGCTTTCCTGGTGGCCTTTCCAGAGCTTCAGCCACTCTCTGTTTGGACATGCCTTGGGAAGGCCAAGCCTCAGCGTGTGCTGGATCCTGCCCCATCCCCACATCTGCTTTAGCTTCTTGAGTCCTGCTTCCTGAGTTATGTTGTTCATCTTGATGTGGCTGAAAGAGCACAGAGACTGACAAACGAATCCTAGCTCTGCCATGAACTAGCTCTGTGATTGCGGGCAAGCTGCTTAAATACTCTCTGGGTTTCAATTTGCTCCTCAGTTAAAGTAAGCCCTTCCCAAAGGCAAAAGCCCTAGACCTAGCATTCTGCTCAGTCTCTCCTGAGCTGGCTTTAATTTGTACTTTCCAGAATTCATCGCTTCTGATATGTTCTCTTAACAGCTGTGGGAGCAGTTGAGGTGGGAGGAATGGCAGAGGTGGGTGGAGCAGAGGTGATATTTTGATATGCATTCATGAAACATCTATGTTCCTCATCCTCATACTCCTATGACATATCTCTGTGACATGGGTTTTCTCATCTCCTGTTTCATTGATGGGAAATGCTTTGGGAGAGGATAAATGACTTGCCAAGGTATCATGGCTACAAACTGATGGAATTCGAGGTTTGAAACTTTGAACTTCAGCTCAAAATCCAGTCCTCATTTGTACAACACAGCTACTTATGGCCTGGCATGGTGGGTCATACCTGTAATTAAGCTTTTTGGGAGGCTGAAGTGGGTGGATCACCTGAGGTCAGGAGTTCGAGACCAGCTTGGCCAACATGGTGAAACCCTGTCTCTACCAAAAATACAAAAATTAGCTGGGCATGGTGGCACGTGCCTGTAGTCCCAGCTACTTGGGAGGCTGGGGCAGGAGAATTGCTTGAACCCGGGAGGCGGAGGTTGCGGTGAGCCGAGATCGCGCCATTGCACTCCAGCCTGGGTAACAAGAGCGAAACTCCGTCTCAAAAAAAAAAAAAAAAAAAAAAATACAAAAATTAGCCAGGCGTGGTGGTGGGAGCCTGTAATCTGAGCTACTCCAGGGGGCTGAGGCAGGAAAATGACTTGAACCCAGGAGGCAGAGGCTGCAGTGAGCCGAGATCACTCTACTGCACTCCAGCCTGGGCAACAGAGTGAGACTCTGTTTCAAAAAGAAAAAAAAAGAACATCACAGCTACTTGCTCTATGCCAAATTAACCCAGGCCTTCAAGGTTTCTGTGGCCTCTTTAGGAGGCCAGGGAATAATCTTTGTGACACATTCAGCCATGACTTGAAGTTCACACTGCTGCTGTGATAAAGTGGACGAGGAGACAGGAGGATCAGGAAGGGAGGAGTGCACATAAGGAACCTGACGTTGACACCATGAGGACGATTCAGAGCAAGACATTGTGTCCTTAGTCCCCACCAGTGCCATCAGGGCAAAGGCCGTGGGTCACAGTGGGTGGAAGTACTCTGTGATCAACCCAACTATGTACTTCAGGTTGGGACTAAAATGCATAAAACGCCCAGGTGCCTCATTCCTATTGGCTGCTCTGCTGAAAAGGATCTGCAGGACTCCAAGCCTTGGGGAGACCTGCCATCCACCATAGCCTTGGGTTCCTTGCTACTCTAGTTACTGTGGTTGTATAACATATCACCCAAAACTTAGTGGCATAAAACAGCCATTTATTATGCTCATAGATTCCCTGGGTCAGGAGTTATGCACAGGGCTCAAGGGATGGCTTGTCTGGGGGTCTCAGCTGGAAGACACAAAGCCTGGGGCCTGGAATCACATGTGAATTCTCACTCACTCAGATGTCTGGCACCGTGGCTAGTGTTGGAGAGAAAATAAGCTCTTCTCTCCCGCTATGGGATCTCCGGCTGGATCTAATAATTAAACTGACATAAGACAGATTAATAGGAGCAAAGCATATATGTTTTGATAATTTTTGCATGTACGTACTTACTCTCTTCACAGGAGGGTACAGACCCAGATAAATGGCCAAAGTAGAAAGGTTGTATGCCTTTTAGACAAAGAAATGAAAAGTTTATGAAGAAATAAGAAGACAAAGCGGTCCGGGCTAGTGGCAGGAAATTGTGGGGAAGCCAATAGGAGTTACATGGGGGTAAATGGTATAAAATTAACGGCAGGCAAGGGTTTCTTTGGTCAACTTTCTTGTACAAATTTATTGATTCTCAGTCTCTGGTGCGAAGGGTGTTCTTCTCTCCCCGTCTGGTGGGGCGGGAATAGTATCTTTCTCATAGAAAGTTACATGTCCTGCTTCAGGTTTAAAAGCGGGGGGCGGGGGTGGTGCCCATCTGTTGTTTCTCAAGTGCCTTCAGCTCAAAATAATTATTATGCCAAACTGGCATATTTGGGGGTGGCATGTTCTTAGCTCCTTCTCTAGGAACTAGGGGTTCCTTGGGCATCTCTTTCTCTCCAGCCTGGTGGCTTTGGAGTAGCTGGACTCCTCCCAAGATATGTCAGGACTCCCAAGGCACATGTCCCTGTTCAGCCAGAGCCAGGTGGAAGCCAGAACACCTTTCTGACCCAGTCTCAGAAGTCATGTCACATCTCTTCCTCCACATTCTATTATTTGCACAGTCACAAGGATGATGGGATGGTGGCAAGGTGCAACGAGAGCAAATCGGACCAAAAACACTGCCATGGCAGGTTTTGAAAACTATGATGTGATCTGCTCTACTTAAGATCAAGATGCTTCAGAATCTGGCCCAGAGCTCTAGAAGGGTAATTCTTGGTCATCTTGGTCTTGATGAACGTCTAAGAAATTCATCTGGTACCAGACTGACCTTGGAAATCCTAGTTTTTGACTCTGCCTCTAGCTGGCAGTCTCTAGACAGCTCCGGTGGTTCCAGCCCTCCATACCTGTGCACACCTACCCACCCCTACACACAGCCCCAAACATGGCAGCCCAAGTCATCTCCAAGCCTGCTGGTCCTCATTGCTTAGCATCTCTCACACACCCTTCCTTTCCATTACCACACCTGCCACCTGAGCTCCTGTCTTCAAGTCATTTATGGTTCGCTGTCAGCAGCAAAGACTGCTAACTGTCCCTAATATCCATTTTCTCCTTTTTCCATAGTAATAAATGTCTCGTTTTTAACTGGGCATAAAATCCCCCTCAAGAATAAAGGTTAAATTTTCCAGCCTCCCTTGCCAGTAATAGTGATTCTGACACTGGGTTCTGACTAAGACATGCATGTTCTGTGGTCCTGCCATTGGGAGCTGGGGTCTTTGCCAACCCCTGAATACAGGCTCTGTGATTACTTGGCCAAATATGATGCTGTGCTCACTTCTGGATCTAAGTGTTAAGAATGGGCAGCCTCGACCAGGAGTGGTAGCTTACGCCTATAATCCCAGCACTTCGGGAGGCCAAGGCAAGTGGATCACCTGAGGTCGGGAGTTCGAGATCAGCCTGACCAACATGGAGAAACCCTGTCTCTACTAAAAATACAAAAATTAGCTGGGCGTGGTGGCGCATACCTGTAATCCCAGCTACTTGGGAGGCTGAGGCAGGAGAATCTCTTGAACCCGGGAGACAGAGGTTGTGTGAGCTGAGATCACATCATTGCACTCCAGCCTGGGCAATAAGAGCAAAACTCCATCTCCAAAAAAAAGGGGAAGGAGAAGTATCTTCTGCTTCCCACTTCTTGAGATTCTCCTCTTAGCACCCAGCCACTATGCTGTGAGGAAGCCAGGCAGCCTTGGGAGCAGCTGCCCAGACATATTTCCAACCACAGCCTCGTGAGGTCCCAGCTGACAGCCAGCATTCTCCATCAAGTGTGCGAGTAGTCAAGCCTGTAGGTGATTCCAGACACCAGCTGTTGAGTCCCCAGCGGCCTTTGGGCCACTTAAGCTGATGCCATAGGGATCAGAGATCAGTTGCTCCCACTGTGTCATGCCTGCATTGTAGATTCATAAGGAAAATGAATGATTGCTATTGCTTTCAGCTTCTGAATTTGGGTGATCTGCTGTGTAGCCACTATGAGATAATGCTAAGTGGATATGGACCACCTTTCCTGCACTGGACTGCTGACTTCCGAGCTACTCCCTATCTCTTAAGTAAAGAATAAAAATCTGTTTTAAGCTGCTATTTTGCCTGTCGCTTACAGAGGAACTGAGTCTACCAGATGCACTACCACAATCTCTTACCTGATTTTCCTGTGTCTAGTCTCGCTCAGTCCCATGCCTACCGCCACACTACTCTTCCTGAAATATGGCTTTTCAGAATCTCCCTGATCTGTCTTCTGTCGGGTGTCACACTTCTAAAGAAATTTAGTCCAAATTCCTTAGCCTGACACCCCACAGACCTTGTGGTCCCAGCTCTGCCTACTCTTTTATCTTCATCTCTGCTACTTCTTTTATTCTGATTTCTCAAATCACGGTATTTTTACCCCTGAGAGTCTGGGCGGTATGTCAGGGGATACTCAAAGCTCCAGGAAAAAGCAAACTGCCTCTTCCCAGAGTATATAATTTGAGGCCAGGCGCAGTGGCTTATGACTGTAATCCCAGCACTTTGGGAGGCCGAGGTGGGTGGATCACGAGGTAAACATTATTAATCTGTTCCCTTAACAATAAACAACTGGAGGCTAGGAACACCTTTATTTCTGGGAATGCAGCCCAGCAAGTCCCAGACTCATTTTCCTAGCCCTTACTCAAAATGGAGTCTCTCTGGTTTGAACACTTCTGATAGGCTGAGGCAGAAGAATTGCTTGAACCCAGGAGGTGAAGGTTGCAGTGAGCCGAGATCACACCACTGCACTCCAGTCTGGGTGACAAAGTGATACTCCATCTTAAAAAACAAACACACACACACACACACACACACACACACACACATAAAATTTGGAGGAGAAAGTGTTTAAAATATTTTTATGGCAATTTAAATATTTTTATAAATTAACATATATTATGAAACAGAATGCAACATTTATATGTGTCTCAGGTAAAATATGAGGCCATTTCTTGCTGTACCTGAGGCTGCAGGTCACACCTCTAGTATTTGGCATACTTTGGTATAAGATTTGAGAAGTGTGCATTTATTGCTTAGAATGCATTTGACTGTGTGGTGATTATGAATTGGGAGTAACTTAAACAGCAAGAAGTAAAGAGTTAGGCACTTAATTGCCATTGATTTGGGTGTCCCATGACATCAGAGCCAGTGATGGTGAGACTCTCTCAGCACTTTATTCATGCTCGTTTACAGATTATTTCCTTGGCCATGTTTTTCCTGCCATTACAAAATGGCTGCTTATAGCTCCAGACATCAGGTTGGTATTGAAAGCAGTTAAAAGACAGAAAACGATAGAGCTTTGCTAGCCCCATATTCCATTTATATTAGACAAAGTACAAGTCTTCTCCGAGACCCTGGGAGAACTCCACCAAGTTCTCAATAGCCAAAACAGTCATGTGGTCACCTCTAGGTGAAAAGGAGGCTGGCACTATGAGTAAATCAATCATGTAAGGCTGAGCAGGCGGCACCACTGACTTAAAAAAATCAGAGTTCTGTTAACAAGAGGAAGGGCACTAGCTCTTGGGGAAGATCCAACAGTGATTGCAACAGTGTCCTTTCCCTTAAGCCAGGTTTGCCTTCTGGTTGATTGTAGAACCGATACATTAAGGCCAAGCGCAGTGGTTCACACCTGTAATCCCAGCACGTTGGGAGGCTGAGGAGGGTGGATCACCTGAGGTCAGGAGTTCGAGACCAGCCTGAGCAACATAGAGAAACCCTGTCTCTACTAAAAATACAAAATTAGCCTGGCATGGTGGCTCAGGCCTGTAATCCCAGCTATTTGGGAGGCTGAGGCAGGAGAATCGCTTGAACGTGGAGGCGGAGGTTGCAGTGAGCTGAGATAGCACCATTGCACTCCAGCCTGGGCAAGAAGAGTGAAACTCTGTCGAAAAAAAAAAAAAAAGAACTCATACCTAGTAGGGAGTGTCACAAACAATTCACTATCATTTGTAGGGGAGTGGAAATGGCCATTATACAGCATACACAATCTCCCCTGCAACACCCGCACCCTCAGCCACCCAAACACACACGCAGTCTTCATGGAGTACCTCCAGCCAGCTGAGACTATGCATAATTATGAGCCCAAGGAAAAGCCCTCCCTATCCAGGCACAGAACCCAGCTCAGGGAGTGGCAGAAGGAATTCTCCATCCAGGTGGGAAATACCTTTCCATTCACCCCAAGAGAAAAGGGGAAGTTCTTGCAAAAGTGTTGCCCAAGGACACCACCTCCCAGGTATTCGTAAAATGTGAAGATATCCACTCAATCCAATCTCCACTCAATCCAATCTCTTGGTCCTCAATGAGCCCGTATTCATGGAGCATGGTTTTTTTTGTTTTTGTTTTTGTTTTTTTTTTAATCTCTGTATTGAAATTGGAACCAAGACTTCAGAGAGCAATTCTTACTACGCTCCAAACAGTCTCTAGACAGTTGTGTCCAGAGCAGGTAAAAATCCCCTGAAAATGGCAAAAGCACTGCCGAGCATCTTAGAAATAGAGCAGGGTTTATTCTTCCTATAAGCACTTTTTTAGAAGACTCATGGACTATAGAAGAAAAAAGAATGACAAGCCTGGGAGGCTTGCAGCCTCATAACTTACAGAACAGACAGCTTCGCCTGTTGTTCCGACTTTCTCCCACCAAGAGACTGGGAGGGGCACCCTGGCTCCTTTCCCGGTGTGCCCATGTCTGCCCTTCTGCGTAGAGGAAGTCACAAATGGGGCCAAGGAAAGAAAAGAGAGAACCGAACTTGAGAAAGAAAACACAGGAGGCCTCCTCCAACCCAGAAATTATAAAGGGGCAGCAGAAAGGGATGGAGGAGTGCAAGGCCTGTTAGACAAAGGGTATGTTTCCATGGTCGTCTGTCAGCATTACATTTCTGACTCATTTCTTAACACTTGGCAAGAGGCTTGAGAGTTTAATACTTTTTTTGTGGCTGGAGAACTGGAAGCACTACACCTGTAAAGCACAATGGATTTTAACCTTTTCGTGCTATAATCACTTTCACTTAAAAATACTTAAAGCCTTACTAAACCACTCTTTTAGATCAAAATTTTTAACTGTTCTTTGTCATCTAACCAAGCAGGTTTCCAGAAGAGCCGAGAATTTTTTTAAATCCTTAATATTTGGAATCCTTTAATTTAATGCTCGTAGGAGCTGTAGGGGATCAGGTTTTGTATGATACTCTTTTGTTAGTGGTGACAATTTACTTATCTTTGCTGAAGCTAACTCCGTAACTGTGCTAGGCTCTGCAGAGGAAATGAAGGAAATCTATGAGAGAGATTATGAGCCATGTACTTAATTGCATAGAATATAAGCTCATGGATATTATGGGGTTACATGACTTAGGCCTGTTTAGGATTGATTGAATACATGATATTAAGCATTCAATGTATACTGTGCACCTATGAAATGATGGCGCAGACCTAGACACGTATGGAAAACTGTGTTTTCCTCCTGGGGCTGCCTTAACAAAAGTACTTGCCACAAACTCATGGCAGCTTAAACAACAGATACACATACTCTTACAGTTTTGGAGGCTAAACATCTAAAATTAAGTCATTAGCAGGGCCACAGCTCCTCTGAAGCCTCTAGGGGAGGGTCCTCCTTGGCTCTGCCTATCTTCTGGTGTTGCCTTGTAGATGTGTGATTCTAATGTTCACCTGCCTCATCACTTGATGCTCTCCCAGCGTGTCTGTGTCCAAATTTCCCTCTTCTTATAAGGACACAAGTCATTAGATTAGGGCCCACCCTATTCCATATGACCTCATCTTAACTTGCTCACATCTGCAAGACCCTATCTCTAAGTAAAGTCATGTTCACACGCTCTGAGGGTTAGGACTTGGACATATTTCTGGGGGCGGGGGGAACACGACTCAACCTAGTACACTGTCCATGTTATATAAAAAAATAATAAAAGGTTATCAGAGTTTTAAAACACCACTGAAAGTTCTTTGGCACTCCTCCCTTAGAGAGTGGGGTCTTGCCCCTTCCCCATGAAACTGGGTGGGCTTGCTACTGCTTTGACCAATGTAGTATGACAGAAGTAGCATTATATGTCTTGCAAGCCTTGGGCTACCCAACTTCTACCTTACTTACTAGGTAGAACACACACTCTTAGAGCCTTGAGCCACCATATAAGAAATCCAACTGTCCTGAGGCCACCATGGAGATATTATTATCCCAAGCCACATGGAGATATTGCATGCAGGCACTTCAGTCAACAGCCCCAGTGAGCTCAGAATTCCAGTTTCCTCAACCCAGGTGCCAGCCATGAAAGTGAAGAAATAAGTCTTCCGAAGTTTCCAGATCCTCGATGCTCCAGTCACCCTGGCCATTTGAGTGTTCCTGGATGAGGCCACAGACTTCGTGGAGCAAAGGAAAGCCACTGTGCCCTGTTGAACTTCTCAACCATGGAATTCATGTGATATAATACAATGGTTGCTATTTTATAGCTCTACATTTTAGGTTGGTTTTATGTGACCATAGATAATGGATCAAAAGTTTACAAAACATCACGAATAGCGCAGTCGAATTTTTTCAAAAAGTATGAATATATTTGCATGCACAGGGAAAGCATAGACGGTTTGATCTGAAACTGTGAATGCTCATTAACCCTCTTCTTTAGATCTTCCTGTAGTTTCTGAATTCTTTACAATAAGCTCGTATTGCTTAAATCATCAGAAAAAAAGTAAAGCAATTTTTATTTGGAGAAAACTATCACTGAAATAGTGGTTGTGCTTCCAGTTGCAAGAACTAAAGCACTCCTAAAAGTAGTTGAGGCCTCTCTGTCCTGTAACCATAATCAACACCCAAATGATTCTGCAGCTAAAGCTCATTTTAGCTAATAAGTCACTAGGGTTCAGAGGGCTGAGCCCGGTCTCTTTAGAGCTGGGTCACACGGAAGCAGCAGTGACTGAGAGGAGGTTCAAGCACTTTCTCTGGCACTGTCTTTGGGTGGCCAGGCCCTGAGTTTGGACAACCACTCCTTCCTTTGGAAATGGGGGAGGGCGGTGGTTGTGCAGAAGACAGTGGAAAGAGCAATGAGAGAAGGAGAGGTGACCATAGAGGGCCTGGAAGGTGGGGACCAGGGCGCTGTTGCCCCCTTGCCTGCCAGGGAAAGGAACATCTACGCATCCCTACAGCTCGGCAAAGGAGAGCACGCCCAAAACACAGATCTGGGACTATGCGCTGCCGACGTTTCTACCACCACTAGCGAAGTTCCTACCATAAAGCGTGTCACTAGAGCACATGCTTCTCCTTCAGAGACATAGTGTGCAAAGGGTAACAGCACATGCTGCCAAGAGCACAAACACAAATTCTGGCGTGACAAATGAGGTCTTTGCCCTCTTGAATGGTCACACTTTACAAACCAAGGGAAAGCTGGAGGAGCAAGAGGCCACAGCTGAAAAGAACAGACCTTGTGACTTGCACTCACACACACAAAGTGTTTGAATGGAGCCAAGGGTGACTTCAGCATGATATTCATGGTTTCTAAGGAAACTTTAAAAGCAAATAGTGTATCCGTGAGGAAGACACTCATTACATTGAATAGAAGTTCCCAAACTCAGAAACCAATTCTTTCTCTTCCAGCAGCAACTTTTCACTCCTTCAGAACATTCCAAACCAGAGGCCCCAGGCCCAATCAGCACCAGTGGGCTCCTGAGGTGGAGGGAATCCCCAGAGACCAGGCAAGTGGCAGGTGCCAGGGCACTCTGGGCCAAGGCGAGGTACTTTCCGAGTATCCTCCAGGGCGCGATCACGGTACTTAACATCCCATGGCCACTTCTGCTAAACTTTTCATTTTGTCTTGTACCAACTTGGCCATCAGCAGACACTCAGGTGCTTCAAGTTAATGACTTATGTGGTTCTAGATTGTGTAAGGGGAGTCAGGTGTGCAGTGGAAATCATACATTTCCTTCCAGTTCCCTCCTCTTGTTCTTCCTACCACATCTCCTTGACGTTTTTGTAAGGACAAAATGAAACATCTTCGATTCCCAGGCCCCAAACCTTCCAACTTTAGAATTCCAACAATACCCACAGCCTGTTCCAGATCTCCTTCTTCCTTTTGTTTCCCCACAATCCCCTCCTTGGGTGCAGCAGGTCCTGTTCTGATTGGCCTTCCCTGTGGATACAGCTTGCATAAGATCCTTCACGCTTCACCCCTCACCAACCTTTTCTGGCCAGAAAAATGTCACTGTTAGCTGGGTGCGATGTCTCATGCCTGTATGTCCAGCACTTTGGGAGGCTGAGGTGGGTGGATCACGAGTCGGGAGTTCGAGACCAGCCAGGCCAATATGGTAAACCCCCATCTCTACTAAAAATACAAAAATTAGCTGGGCCTGGTGGTGCTCGCCTGTAATCCCAGCTACTCCGGAGGCTGAGGCAGGAGAATTGCTTAAACCTGGGAGGTGGAGGTTTCGGTGATGGAGATCCCGCCTCTGTACTCTAGCCTGGCCAACACAGCAAGACTCTGTTTCTCAGGGGGCGGGGAAGCTCACTGCCACTCATTTGCCTTTGTCTTCACACACAATTCCTGAGGACCATGACATACTGGGGACATCATCCTCCCATCTACACACACACACACACACACACACCCATGCCTCTGGTCCAAATGGCTATATTGAACCTTAATAACAAAATCACCTTTGCCCCCAAACTAGCAACATTTGTAATAACACAAATTTTACTAACCCAAGGAGAGTGGGGATAGAGAAGAGTACATTCTCAAATCCTAGAAAAGAAGAGTACTAGAGAAGCAAAACTTGGTCAAATCCACTTAAGTGCTAACAGGGAAGGTGAGGCCCAGCCAGTGAACTTCAATGATTTCTAGCCATAAGCCCCAATGGTGAGACTTTCTCTGAAGCAGGGATGAGGAGTCATAACGAACTTAGACTATTTCCAGTCCTGTTGGCAAGATCAATTGTGCTGGAGAAGGATAGCTGTCCACCTAACGCCAGTTCTTTCCTTCCTTCCTCCACGGTAATGAGTCCCCAGCTGGGGAAGGTGAGAGGTGATTTCCCACTTCTGGCCTAACCCTTAAAACAATGCACATATACATGAATCTGGGACAGATTAAAGGAACCTTGGATTCCTAAGTGACTGTGTGGAACAGAGGAGCCCCCAAAGCTACGTGAAGGAGAAATAAACTTCTGTAAGTCACTGTATCATGAGGTCTGTTTGTTAGGTGAAAACTCTAAGCTTCTCTGACAAGGACCCCAATGTCTGTTGCATCCAGCCAGCTGCATATACTTTGTCCACACTAGCTGAAGCAGAAGCAGCGGCAAGATGCCCTGTAACCAGCTGGCATTTAATCATGAAATGCTTTAACTTCATCATCTCACTTACTCCACACAACATCTTATGAGATAATTTTAGTATCCTACCTTTCTTGTTGAGAAAACTGAAATTCAGAGAGATTCAACAGCTTGTCCATTCTCATTGTAACTGACAGTCAGGATTTGAACTCAGGCTGTTCATATTGGGTACCAAAGTCTGTGCTCTTAACCTCGTCTTTCTGAAGATTAGCCTGGTGAAAGAGAATTCAAGGGCAGAGCAAACCATTTCAGTCCATGTGGCTATTATTTATTTGTTCTGATTGTAGCCATTGGACCGTCTGAGTTTGGCTAATAAGACCACATCCAGGTTTCTGACTCACAAGGCTGAAGGTCAGGACATGGACACAGTTGATTGACCCGGGTGGGGAAGGCCTGTGGTGAGCACCCTCAAAAGACAGTCTGCCAGGCTGTTCTTAGGCAATGGGTACCCTTCTGCATCTCCTGGTATGGCCCAGAGAAAGTCAGTGGGTTCTTTTCTCTAAATGAGAACATGCTCATTGGTTAATTTCAGTAATAAAAGTGCAGCTTATTTGATGAGCAAAATCTCAGACTTGAATTGTATAAAGCTGAAAGTACAAATTTACCCCTCGAACTATCCATCCCCAACTTTCCAACCATCTCATTCCACTGCTGACAAATTTCACTTATACAAAATGATATACTTTTTGAAAAGTAGGTTGCAGAACAATATCAAGAATATATATATACTTATAAACATGAAAATATTTACTGTGCTTTTTTTGAGACAAGGTCTCACTCTGTCACCCAGGCTGGAGTGCAGTGATACAATCACGGCTCATGGCAGCCTCAATGACCTGGGCTTCAGTGGTCCTCCCACCTCAACCTCCTCAGTAACTGAGACTATAGGTGCATGCCACTGAACCCAGTATTTTTTTTTCTTTTGTAGAGATGGGGTCTCACTATGTTGATCAGGTTGGTCTCAAACTCCTCAAGCAGTTCTCCTGTCTGGGCCTCCCAAAGTGCTGGGATTACAGGCGTGATTCTTTCTATAGGATGGACTCCTAGAAGCAGAATTGCTATGAGTGGGAGGCAGAATAATGGTCTCCCAAATGGGCTCCCACATCCTAATCCCAGGAACCTGTGAACATTTTACATGATATGGCAAGGGGAAATTAGGTTGCATGAAATGGAAGTGGCTGATCTGGTGCCTATGAGATAAGATTATCCTGGATTATCCTGGTAGATCCAAATTGGGTCCTTACAGGTGAAAAAAGAACACAGGAATCAGTGTCAGAGTAACACCGTGTGAGAAGAATTCAGTTAGCCATAGCTACCTGTGAAGATGGAAGACAGCCGTGAGCCAAGGGACATAGCAGCCTCAAGAAGACGGAAAAGGGAAGAAAATAAATGTTACCCTAGACCTGCCAGCATGAATTTGGACTGACAACATCTTTTTCTTTTTCTTTTTTTCTTTCTTTTTTTTTTTTTTTGAGACAGAGTCTCTCTGTTACCTAGGCTGGAGTGCAGTGGTGCAATCTAGGTTCACTGCAACCTCCGCCTCCCAGGTTCAAGCAATTCTCCTGCCTCAGCCTCCCAAGGAGCTGGGAGTACAGGTGTACATCACCATGCCCTGCTTTTTGTATTTTTAGTAGAGACGGGGTTTCACCATGTTGGCCAGGGTGGTCTTGAACTCCTGACCTCAGGTGATCCACCTATCCCAAAGTGCTGGGATTACAGGCGTGATCCACTGTGCCCAGCCTGACAACATCTTGATTTTAGCCCAGTGAGACCTATTTTGGACTACTGAACTCCAAAACTACAAAATAATACATGTATGCTATTTTAATCCCCCAAGACTGTACTACTCTGTTACAGCAGTAACTGAAAACAGATAAACTTATTCAAAGAAATACTCATTTATGCAGGTAAAAATATGGAAAGAATCTAAGTGGTCAATTATAAGGAAATAGAAAATAAATGAGTCTGTATTTATGTGGAGAAATATTATGGAATCAGTAAACATTTTTATTTTTTATTTTTGAGATGGAGTTTCATTCTTTTTCTCAGGCTGAAGTACAATAGTGCAGTGTCAGCTTATGGCAACTCCTCTTCCCGGGCTCAAGCAATTCTCCTGCCTCAGCCTCTCAAGTAGCTGGGATTACAGTCATCTGCCACCACGCCTGGCTAATTATTTTGTATTTTTAGTAGAGATGGCCTTATTGGCCAGGCTGGTCTCCAACTCCTGACCTCAGGTGATGTGCCTGCCTCAGCCTCCCAAAGTGTTGGGATTACAGGCATGAACCACCATGCTCAGCCTTGATTTTAAAATTTGCAAAATGTTTACAAGGAAATGTTAACTTGGAAACGAAATGTATAAACCCTTTTTTTTGAGACGGAGTCTTGCTCTGTTGTCAGGCTGGAGCGCAGTGGCGCAGTCTAGGCTCACTGCAACCTCCGCCTCCCGAGTTCAAGTGATTCTTCCGCCTCAGCCCCCTGAGTAGCTGGGACTACAGGTGCGTGCCAAATACTCGGCTAATTTTTTTGTATTTTTAGGAAAGACGGGGTTTCACCATGTTGGCCAGGATGGTCTCGATCTGTTGACCTTGTGATCCACCCACCTCGGCCTCCCAAAGTGCTGGGATTACAGGCATGAGCCACTGCACCGAGCCTGCATAAACCCTTTATCTGACTCCAATTATAAAAATTACATATATTATATACATATGTTATATGATTATATACAACATATTTAGATAGATAGATGATAGAATACATATGTTATATCAGTTAGGGTTCAGCTGCAGAAAAGAGCTTCAGTCAAGCCATTTCAAATAGAAGGAGAAATATAAAGAATCAGATCCATACAAAACCATGGAGAAAACCGTAGGAGTGGTTTCTCCAGGGGCCTCTTTAGAGGTCAGATCAGGCTGCCAAGGTCACAGCTACCTGTACCTGGATCAGAAAGGTGGAGCATCAGGTGGGGCTACTAGACTGAAAACATAGAGTCATGTGTCATTTCACAACAGGAACACGTTCTGAGAAATACACCATTAGGCGATTTCATCATTGTGTGACCATCACAGCGTGCACTTACACAAACTACGACAGTCTAGTTTACTGCACACCTAGGCTATATGGAGCACTGTATTGCTCCTAGGCTACAAACCTGTGCAGGATGTTACTGGACTGAATACTGTAGGCAACTGTAACACAATGGCATTTGTATATCTAAATATAGAAAAGGTGCAGTTAAAAGACAGTATAAAAGATAGAAAATGGTATGCCTGTATAGGGCACTTACCATGAACAGAGCTTGCAGGACTGCAGGTCGGTCTGGGTGAGTCAGTCAGTGAACAGTGAGTGAATGTGAGGACTACGTCATTACTATACGCTCCGGTAGACTTTATAAACACTGTACACTTAGGCTACACTAAACTTATTTACATTTTTTTCTTCCCTCAATAATAAACTAACCTTAGTTTAGTGTAACTTTTTTACTTTGCAAACTTGTTTTAACTTTTTTAACTTTTTGAATCTTGTAATAACACTAAGCTTAAAACATAAGCACCCTGTATAACTGTCCAAAAATATTTTCTTTTTAAATATCCTTTTTTATATGCTTTTTTCTATGTTCAAAATTTTTATTTATTTACTTTTTAAACTGTTTTGTTAAAAGCTAAGACACAAACACATATTTGTGCCAAGGCCCGCCCAGGTTCAGGATCATCCACACCCATCTTCCACCTCCACATCTTGCCCCACTGGAAGGTCCTCAGGGGCAATGACAGCATGGAGCTGTCATCTCCGATGATAACAATGCCTTCTTCTGGATACCTCCTGAAGGACCTGCCTGAGGCTGCTTTACAGTTAACTTTTCTTTCCATAAGTAGAAGGAGTATACTCTAAAAGAACCACAAAATGTATAATACAGTAAATACATAAACCAGTAAACCCATAATCATTTATTAAGATTACCAAGTACTAGGTACTGTACATAGTTGTACGTGTTATCCTTTCACATGATGGGCAGTGCATAGGTTTGTTTACACCAGCATCACCACCCACATGGGAGCAATGCATTGTGCTCCATTACCATGGCTGTGATGTCACTAAGCTATGGGAATTTGGGGGCTCCATTACAGTCCTACGGACCACCAACCACATGCGGTCTGTTGTTGGCCAAAACATTGTTATTTGGTGCTTAACTGTGCGTTAAAAAGGTGATGGAGATAAGATGGTCCCTTTTGTCACCACTCCTTTCTCGTAACCACTATACTTACACGGTATAAGGAATATTTAAACCTAACCACCACATTTTTCTGCCTTCATAGTTTTAATATTTTTAGAAGAAACCCAGAATCCATTATCATTAAGAAAAGGTGCTGAAAATGTAAATCCAGCGCAACCTCCCCCTACCATGGCCTTCTGGCAAGTCACCTCCCTCTGTGTGTCTGAACACCTTCATCAGTAACGGGGAGTGATTTTGCGCCTGCCCCTAAAGAGCTGTCTGAGGACTGAAAGAGCTAACGGAGGGCACTCACTTAGCAGGGAATCAAGTAAAATGACTCAATAAATGGTAGCGAGTGTTCTTAGAATACTGCACTATACATAGCAAGTATTGCTTATACTAATTTTATCATCAGAAAAAAAACCTCATTATAGAAAACTCCAAGCTGGATGTTAATCTTCCTCAAAATGTAAAATCACCATAGTCTGATGAAAAAATATTAAACTTTAATACTTGCTGCCTTGCATCAGGTTCTGCCCATTGTATATCTGCTTCCTGTTGATAAGTGAAATAATAAAGATATACAAGTTCTATTTAAAAGTCGAGACTCTAAAGGCCCTGTGTATGTTCACTCTCAAGGCCATTATTTCTACACAGCAAGCATCACCCTTGATCTGTTGCACACATAATGCATATTTCAGCATCTAGCAATGAACGGATACAATGGCACCCCAGATGTTTTGGGAGACAAAGAGGAGCATTGCTGATAATAAAAGGGGGCAGTCCAGGCGTGCTGGTTCATACCTGTAATCCCAGCACTTTGGGAGGCCAAGGAGAGAGGATCACTTGAGATCATGACTTTGAGACCAGCCTGGCCAACATGGAGAAACTCTGTCTCTACAAAAAAATACAAAAAAATTAGCTGGGCATGCCGGTGTGAACGTGTAATCCCAGCTACTCGGGAAGCTGAGGTGAAAGGACCACTTGAGCTTGGGAGGTTGAGGCTGCAGTAAGCCATGATTGCACCACTGCACCCCAGACTAGGTGACAGAGTGAGACCCTGTCAAAATAAAAATTAAAAAATATAAAAGGAGACAAAAGAGACGTTTGACTATTGATTTGACCATAGAGCTATGTAAATCAGACATTTATAACTGATCAAATGTAACATCTTAGAGGTCACCCCTTTGGTGGTGGCTACTCAATTTCCAGCCTGGTTGCCTCAAGAGGAATATGGATTTGGGTGTCACTCTCTCTTCCTTGTAGAGCTGGAAGCCTGAAGGATCTGCTTGATGGTGCCGAGCACTTCCACAGACATGACTGTCACTTGGTGCCATGGCCCCCCTTTGACAGTGCCGGATTCTGTTGCCAAAATGGGAATATAAGTCCAGTGCTCTTTTCAGGGTCCCACATTGCATAGGACATCTTTCAAAGTGCCACACAAAGCGATTTAGTTTATAACGATAGTCATTCTTTTACTTTATTTTTATCTTTAATTTAGCTTTCATTTAAAGTTGAGGGGTATATGTGCAGGTTTGTTATATTAGGTAAACTTGTATCGTGGGGGATTGTTGTACAGATTATCTCATCATTCAAGTATTACGCCTAATACTCATTATTTTTCCTGATCCTCTCCCTCCTCCCACCCTCCACCCTTCAGCAGGCCCCAGTGTGTGTTGTTTCCATCTATGTGCCTATATGTTCTCACCATTTAGTTCCCACTTACAAATGAGAACATGTGGTCTTTGATTTTCTGTTCCTACATTAGTTTGCTAAAGATAATGGCCTCCAGCACCATCCATGTTCCTGAAAAGGACATGATCTCGTTTTTTTATGGCTGCATAGTTTTCCATGGTGTATATGTACCACGTTTTCTTCATCCAGTCTACCACTGATGGGCATTGAAGTTGATTCCATGTCTTTGCTATTGTGAATACTGCTGCAGTGAACATACACGTTCGTGTCTTTATGATAGAATGATTTTATATTCCTTTGGGTATGTACCTCATAATGGAATTGCTGGGTCAAATGGTATTTCTGTTTTTAGGTCTTTGAGGAATTGCCACACTGTCTCCCACAATGGCTGAACTAATTTACATTCCCACTAATGGTGTAAATTAGTTCTCGTTGTGGTTTTGATATGCATTTCTCTAGTGATCAGTGATGCTGAGCCTTTTTTCATGTGCTTCTTGGCTGCATGTATGTCTTCTTTTGAAAAGTGTCTGTTCGTGTTCTTTGCCCACTTTTTAATGGGGCTATTTTTTTCTTATAAATTTAAGTTCCTTATAGATGGTAGATTTTAGACCTTTGTCAGATGTGTAGTCTGCAAATATTTTCTCCCTTTCTGTAGGCTATCTGTTCACACTGTTGATAGTTTCTTTTGCTGTGCAGAGCTCTTTAATTAGATCCCATTTGTCAATTTTTGCTTTTCTTGCAATTGCTTTTGGTGTCTTTGTCATGAAATCTTTCCTCATTCCTATGCCCAGAATGATATTGCCTAGGTTGTCTTCCAGGGTTTGTATAGCTTTGGGTTTTACATTTAAGTCTTTAATCTATCTTGAGTTGATTTTTTTATACTATACAAGGAGTCCAGTTTCAATCTTCTGCATATGGCTAGCCAGCTATCCCAGTGCCATTTATTGAATAGGAAGTCCTTTCCCCATTGCTTGTTTTTGTCAGCTTTGTTGATAATCAGATGATTGTAGGTGTACGGCCTTATTTCTGGGTTCTCTATTCTATTCCATTGGTCTATATAACTGTTTTTTGTTTTTTTTTTTTTTTG